>OZ012609.1:18115181-18339756 GCA_963942555.1 Aleiodes leptofemur
GAAAATCTCCGAAAGGAAGGATTTTGTGAAATTGCGCTATTTCTTCTAGTTTCCGCGACATTCGTAAAAAATTAATGACAATAAAAATAGACTCATCCTATTTCAACTCTTCGCTAATGAATTCTTCACAGATTCAATTATTCCAGGTCTTCGCCACTCTCTCCTGAGTATCGACAAGTCCTCAGAGATCCCTGAAGCAAAGCCGAATGAAACCGAAGTAATTCTAGAGACTTGTGAAGAACGTGTGGAAAAAATTGAAGAGATAAAATTGATTTCAGCCGATTCACAACCCAATAAACCTGAGGAATCATCAGTTATGCCTAAACACATACAAAGACACTACTCGTACACCTATGACAGCAAAGAAGAAACGAAGGAAGTAATCGGCAAGCTTTCTGCTTCAAAACCGCGTAAAAAATATTTGGAGAGTAATTTTGATGAGAATGAGCAAGTTATAACGACTGTTATCGAGACAGAGATTCCAATGATTCTGAGTAGTCCAAAATACATGAAAAAAACGCATGTTTACTCAACTGAGGCACCAAAATGGATGAAGAAGTGCCTCGAGGAGGAGAAAAAAGTTGACGATACATTGAAAATTAATCAGAAAACTAAAACATCACCGGGAAAAAAATTGTCACCTGGTAAAACATCACCAGGTAAGAAAAAAAAGAGTCCAGATAGTAATAAATCATCGGTTACTAAGTGCGATGGATTGAAACAAAAAGAAACAACAATTCGAATAAAATCATCTGGTAATCTTGGTGAGAATAAATATGAAATTGCTGTTAATTCAAATATATCAGAAACTGATATATGTAGACTTTATGGTATTGATTGTGATTCTGATAGTGAGGATTCAACGTCTGTTTAAATTATTTTTTATTCAATCAATTTAAGTTAATTTTGTTGGAGTAATTTTTTTTTCAGCAATTTAAGATAGTTTAACTGATGGAAAAAAAATACTCTTTATGGCACAAAAAATTGTATTTTTGTGATTACATTCATTTTTTTTTCTTCAGCAATAAAAATTGTATAAAAATACAGTTTTTTTGTGAGTAGAAAGTATATAATATAGATATATATATATATAAATTGAAAGTAATTAATAAATCGACCAGCGGATTTTCGTCAAAATATTAATTAGTTATAAATTATCATCAACGTTAATTATTTTAACATTTCTTTTAAGCCAATTGTCAGACGACGTATTCAATATAATTAAGTACACTTCATTCTCTCTTCTTATTCTTTTTTTTTTTGTACATTGTTTCGCTAATTATTAAATGGAAGAGAGAATTAATTTGTTCAATTTCCTCGTAAATGTCATTTCATTGATAAAGTTAAGTTTCTTTTGGGAATATCTCCGAAGCGATTGATATCCGCAAAATATTTGTAGATGCCTTTTCTACAGGAAATTTCATACACTACGAAAAAGATCTCTTGACAAATTCACCAAATCCTTACAATTTCTGAGATATTCACAAAATAAACAAATAACTTTTGAAAGTGAATTTAAGTATTTTTTTTATCATTTCTTATAATTTAATTTATCGAACGTGTTGCCTATCGTTGACGCCAGCATCAATAATACTTAGAGACGGTGGTAATGAATAAATGATTTGATCACCATCTCTTTGGAATGTTGGAATAGATACTTCTGGTCTCACTTCAATTCTTAAAAATCTACTTTTATTACCAACCATGCATTTGAACTCCGTATTAACAGTTACGAGAAGATCATTTCCCCTTAATCTGAAAGGAAAATTAAAAATTCATTTTATTAATTGGTTTAATATTTCTCATCGATTTCAGTAATTTTTCCGGATTTTTTTTTTTTTTTAGATTTTTAATGGCCGTTTCATTAGAATAATATCCATTTTACCCCACTTTTCCCAATTTTTTTCGTACATATTTTCCTTCTCAACTTACTGATAATATCTCGTACACAAAACACCAACAATTTCTCCAACTCTATTCTCCTTGGCAGTTATTGAAAATATAAAATCATTTCCTTTGTTTGAATGGATAGTAACGAGTTGATCTTTTCCCGGTGATACACTGATACCAGTTATTTCAATTATCGGTATGCCTTTTTTCATTGTTTTGAATTTTGAACTTTCAAGTTTGTAAATTGCATGCTCGGTAATAACAAGAACACGATCCGCCTGTTTATCGAACCTAGAAATAATGAATTAATCAGAATTAAAGATCAAAAAGAAAAAAAAATGAGAAATCAAAGAGAATCAAATAGATTTGATATAAATGTATGTGTATATTAATCAATGTAATTGATGAAAATTTACTTGTTTGTTTTCCTGATAAAGGCACTGAATAAAACTGTTTTAAAGTGATCAGCATTCTTCAAATTGTTAATCGACGAATTGAAAATATCATAATGAGGATTTTCGTCTGGTTTTGATAAGTAATTACCCTCCCATCGTCTCTCCTGTCCCCAGTACTGACGTTTAGGTCTCAGGACAGCGCCTGCGGCCATCTGTAAACCCAAATAATTGAAAAAAGAAACTAAGCAGAGATGAAACAGAACAATCAATTTTTTTTCTGTTCATTTTTCGAGAACATTCCGAAAAATAAGCGAGATAGCAAAATTTTCATTGGAACTTGTTTTAGTAGAAAAAAATCAAAGCTACATAAAAATTCACTATCTCCCTCAGTTTCCGAGATATCCTAAAAAAATGAATGACCGAAAAAATAGACTTATCGTGTTTCACCTCTTCACTACAAGTCTTTTCTTCATTTACAGCAAAATAAATTCACCTTTAATCGCAACTGGGGCCAGTCCTCCCTGGGTATCGTTCTCAGTACCATCCAAGCATGCCACCTATCATGCATCATTCTCAATGCTGGAACTGCATGCCTCACTGCAAAATTTTCCTCCGGCCAGGGTAAATTTTTCCCATAATTCTTCATTTTTTTAGCATCCCTGAAAGTTCTCTCCAACTTATTAATATATTTTCTCCTCTTCATTCTCCTGTAATGCTCTATCATCACAAGTGCAGCTTTCATCTTCTTGTAGTGCATTCTGCACAAGTACCCCCTCCATTGTTTTTGGAGTAGAACAACAATGCTAGGTATCAAATCACTCCGTGCTTTTTCTAAAGCAAAAAGGGTAGTTGGTGAGCGTACAAATATCTTTGTATGACCATACTGAACATCATCAGCAAAGCCTTTCTCCTCCAGTAGTGTTCTAACGCCATCCATATCGCTGCCATTTCGAAAATTTGGCCACGTATATTTCGATATCATCTTGTACCTCTTTAAGAATTTGTCATAACGTTGTCGATAAACAAAACCGGCTCTTCTCACCAATATATTCTCCAAAAGTCCCAAGTAACGGACTTGATGCTCGACTCTCTCCTCATCAAATAGAACCGGTGATTTCACCTCATTCGGCTTGATGCAACGCACATAAAATGGCTCTTTACTCGTCAAATTTTTAACTAATGCTATCATCGAATTACGAAACAATGTACCAGCTGTAAGTGGCCTCTTTGTGGTCTTCGTTATGTCAGCTGAGCCCTCTGGCCACATTTCACTTATTATTTTGCTGCTACTGTTGTACATGAGGCGCTTGAAGTCTTGAAACAATGTGTCCTTATTCTTGTCGAGGAAATTATTTATATTGTAGACAACATCACCGGCATAGTGCTTTATTCTGAACTGTTTACGGTGCTCCAGCTCTTTGTCCATGGGAGCAAGTTGGCGGGAGGTATAGTGCTTGTGATTGGCGAGCTTCTGATCCATTGCTTCTAGTAACATCTAAAAATCATGATTAAGTGGTAGAAGAGTGTTTTTAATTAATTCGGGAACTGAAGGAGACAGGGGAATTTTGATGGGGACCTTTTTCATAGCCGTCATTTTTTTTCTAGAAAAAGGATCTCCACGAAAAATCCTCTATTTTCTTTAATTTTTGAGATTTTTCATAGAAAATGAATGTTCATAATAAAATTAACGTGCAAATTTTACATTTAACTGTTTCGTTTTATAAGTTTAGGCAGAATAGACAATTTATCTTTTGAAAATGAATTATTCGATTATTTACCTCGTCAGTGATTTTTCCAACATTCAAACATGCTTCATCCATGATTGCCAAAATTCCTTTATGCTGTTGTTCAACAAGATCACAAATAATTTGATTATTGAAATATTCAACTGTCTGCCAGGCAATGCCCTCTTTTCTATACTCTTCTTGTTCCTGTTTAAGTACTAATTCAATGAACAACTGCTGTAATTTTTCATTACAGTAATTAATGCAAAATTGCTCGAAACTATTTGCTTCAAATATTTCAAAACCATAAATGTCAAGAACGCCAATTACAGTGCCTCTGTAACGCTTGTAAGAAGTTTCATCGTCTTGAACATTTATGCAGTCGTTTATTCTCGATACAATCCATGAAAATAGTCTCTCGTAAATTGCCTGAATGAAGAAGAAAAATTCGGATTAATTAAAAAGTGGGATGAACTGAAAAATTCTGTTTCTGGACTATTCTGGAAATATCTCTGAAAAAGGGGGCTTCAAAAGAATCCAACGAGATACTTTTTTTGTAGATCATTAAATTCCCTACAAAAAAGCTCGCCTGATGTTTTTCTTTCAATACATTAATTTCGCAGATATTCACAAAATAATCTAGCCCTATACTATTTTTGGAATTACCCAAAATAAACGGTATTGTTTTTTAAAAAAATTACTTTTGCTAATGCATCTCTTCCATACTCAGCCTCCATCAATCCATGAGTCTTCTGCATGACCTCACCGCCAGCTGCAATAACTCTCTCAGAAAGTGCCTTGCCCAATTCATTTGGACTGATGGAAAATAACTTTGATGCATCATTCAGTGCTCCTCTGTTGCCAATAACCAAATTATCCTCCTCAAGAGTAAATGTAATATTTCCAAGATGCAAAACACCAGCAATAACATTCCAAATTGTCTTAATTTCATCTGTTTTGAAGCCCAAAGTATTCAGTGCTGAATTAACTGTTCTGTATTCACTGCGATCAGTTGTTATATTTTTTCCATGACTTATGTAGTAGTAAGCACTTGGATCTGACACGAGTGCACGTGTATTCAATTCTGATTCATTACAGCCATTTAACAGCTGGAAAATGCAAAATTTATGGTAAAAATTAATAAGTGAAAATGAAGGGTAAAAACATTGAAAATTAGTGGAATGTTTCGATTTTCGAGTGAAATCCTTTTCTCCTAACAGAATTTCAAGTACACGCTCATTCAGAAGAAGGAAGTAACATATATTTTATTATATCCAGGAATTGCAAACTGGACATGCCAAATACGTTTGTCCTGAAATATTCAGTCCGCATAATTTAACCCTCGGAGCACACAGGGGGTCATTTCGACCTCAAATATTTTTTACCCTAAAATTGGATAAAATGGATAGTACTATTCGAAATACTCGGCTGCGAAGCTTATAGGCTCTTTTATTCAAATTACCCCACTTTAGGAGAGAGATCCAATTTCGATTAATTTTTTCACCATCAGAAACTAGTTCATTCGAACCAACGATGATTGTATTCGAAAGTACATTGTTTTACCTTCAAAAATGCTCATAACATAAATTCTGAAAGAAATGCATAGTTTTTGAGATTTAAGACTTAGAAAATAGAGTGGGGTCAATTTGACCCCGTGTGCGCGTTGAAGTTCTGTCTGGAAGTGTGTGCTCCGAGGATTGATTTTTTTTTTTTTTTTTTTTGCCTTAGAAACCCAATCATGGGTTTATTAGCACCGAGGGTTGATTGCTATCAATTAAAAATATGTATATATATAATAAGCCTCTCCATCTATCTAGATCATGAGCAATCTTGAATTCACTAAGTCTCCCCAAATTGGCTTTCATAGATTTTACACCTTTTTTTTTGACCCATTTGTAGATCCCGTTCAGTACACAAAGACGTACTTAGCATTTTTTTTGTCCAAAATTCATTTTTGGAATTTTTCGGCACTTCATTATCTCGAAAACCATCAGGAAGAAAGTCACGGTATTTCGAAAATTCAAAGAATTCGTCATAACAAAAAAAATTATCTTTATCACCTGATAAAAGCAATGAAAGTTTCTTTCTCCTTTTTGCTGATAAACAACTCTTGATTTCTCAAGAAGATAATTTGTCACGTGACCACCAACTGGATCTCCTTTGAAGTCAAAATTGATGTCCATGTATTTTCCAAAACGTGAAGAATTGTCATTTCTGTTTGTTTTAGCGTTTCCAAAGGCTTCGAGAATTGAATTCGATTGGATGAGAACGTTTTTCACTCTACAATATTTTTTTTTAATTAGAAAATCTATCGGTTTTTTATTATCGACTTGAAGAATGGCGAAAGATGAATGAAAATAGTCTTCTTTATATTTCAAATTAATTTTTTTTCGATAATGGAGGAGATCAGAGCAAAATGAACCGGGAATTTCGTCGAGAGTGAAGGCCTCCTACGGAATATCTTGAGAAAATTACCCAATAATGTAGAAATGTTGGAGTATCTTCTCAATTTTTTCAGATTTTTTCGCAAACTCCTTTACGTCAAAAAAAAATTCTATGTCATTATACTCTGAAGATCCATTTTGCTCTGATATTTCCTATTTCCATTCACCTTTTGCCAAAAAATAGAAATTCAAGAAGAATTCATTTTTTCCCATTGATTATTACTGTTCAGCATTTTTAATGAATTAATCGAACCTCTCGATTTCTTGTTGTCCAGTCAAATTTGTAATTGCAGCAATGTATTTCATGATGATTTTACTGGCCTCGGTTTTACCAGAACCAGACTCGCCACTTATGACAATGCATGTGTCACGGCCTTGTTGCTTCATTTCACGATGAACAGCATCGGCAATAGCGAATATGTGAGGTGGATTCTCAAACAGCTCTCTACCTGAAATGACAAATGAATTTTTTTTTATTTCTCATTGAAAAAAAAACATTATCATTTTTTTTTTAATATTCATTCATTAATTTACCTTTGTACTTGTTAATTTGATCTTTTTCATAATTATGTGTTGTCCTGTAGGGATTTACACTGACGCAAACTTCTCCGATGTATGTATAAAATTTACCACCTGAAAATCTGATTTAAAAAAAATAAAAATTAATTAAAAATTGATTTTAAAAAAAAGTATTTTGAAAATATCTCGGAATTCAAGGAAGATACTGAATTTTTCGTGGATACCTCTTTTGTAGCTCTCATTTTGCTCTTTGAAAAAAGTCCCTAAAAAAATTTTCGTCTTTCCCTCCAATTCCAAGATAATCCACCCAAACCATTTTTATAACTACAAAAAATTATTTTTCGCTTCACAATCGTTGAAACCTGAAATATTTTTTCTACTCTATTTTTATCATTGACTTATCACAGTGCCTTGTGTTTGATAAAACTTATCTTGAGTATTTCTACCATGAAAAAAAAAAAACACCGGTGAATAAAGAAGTTAAAAAGAAAAATAATCACTTAATTAAGTGAGATTGAATGAATCAGTTTGATGAAAATGATGTCAGAATTCACGATCTGTTCTCGATAAAAATAATAATAATAATTAGAAAATAAATGCATAATAAAAAGGATGAGTAAACACGAGACTCTACTCATGAATGACTCATTTTCACATATATGCTCTACCCACGTACACTCATAACTCGTAAAAACGTTTGGGGGAGAAACTGAAATAAAAGCAGAATAGTGATGCAAGTTGGATTTAAATTTTTTTCTCGAGTTAATTCAAAACACATCTCTTTCTCTCTCTCTTTCTCTTCATTCAACAGAGCTTTGGCCACGCCCTCGATTCAACAATTACTCCAATTTGTACGTACTATTGGACAAATAAATGACCTATCAAGAGTGATTGATTCTGGTTAAACAAAAAATTTAAATATCAAGACAAAACAAATATTAAAATGTTATTTCAGTCAAGGTGACAGAATTTTTTTTATTTAAATTTAAAAAAAACATTATGAAATATTTATTTTTGTGAAGAATTGACTTTTTTTTATTTTATCAACTTCTTTTTTTTTTGAGAATTTTTAGAGGCCGTTTTTGGGACTGAGTTAATGGGAAATCATGGAGATAACAGGTTCCTGTTTTTTTACTTTATTTGGAAGGAAAGGACAAAAAAAAAGATTTTTTTTTCTCTATTTAAAACGTCTAACGAAACAAACTGTAGAAATAACTGTTTTTTTCTTCGTGAATTCCTAAGTGAGAAATTCCAGAGAAAGTGATTCTGTGGATTTTTCGAAAAATGACAAATAAAAATGAAAATCAAACCTGATTTTAAGATTTTCCACGACTTTTTCAACAGTTATTTCATCGAGTAGAACAAAATCCCCGATGCCGACCTCTTGGTGGGCTGCCATTTCTCCTTCTGAAGCCCTTCAATTTCACGTTTTGTAATAAAGGAAAAAAAGAAAACAAAAGTTTTTTTTTTTTTAAATCACTGAGGAACCTGTTAAACACTTGTTGACACTCACACCACCACTCAACACATAGGCAAAATAATTATAACGTACGAGGCCGAAGAATTAACGGTTGCATTTGAGTTTTTTTCTTTTATTATTTTTAAATTTAATCCGATATATATGTGCCACCTGGCTGACTCACGTCTCTCACTGGCTCGTGCGAGAGACCAAGTGTGCTTTGAAAAAAACTTGTACAGTCGACTGGCCACAATGACCCGATGTGTTTATCGCGGTTAAACACGCACACGATCACAATAATAAAACTTGAAAAGTTACACATTACAACGATTTTATACACACCTATGAGCACCTCATGACCGACTGCGCAAGAGGTAAAACACAGCTGTTTCGCCATCTTGCGAGAGTTTCTTGAGTGTTGAGAGCGCGAAATGAGAGAGACAACAAATTTGAAGATTTGAATTTACTTGAGTTGAAAGTTAAGGTTTTTCCGCAGTAAGTGAAGGGAAATAGATCCGAATGTGCTACAGATTTGAAACTTTGAGGATATATTCTTCTCATAAGTAGAAATATATCTGAAAGTTTCATAACGATCGACCACGTAGTTCTTTTTTATTAATTATTAAAATAATTAATTTACACAGGCCCTAATGACACGTACTTATTTTTAAAAATCATCGACAATGTACTGCAGTCTTACCCGCACGCGAAATCACTTCCCATATTATTTATAAATATAACTTGATAATTTTTTTGATATTTTAACACGTAATTATTGAGAAATATTAATCCGTGTGTCACCACCATTTTACCATATCCTCATAATTATTTTATGGATTAATTGATATTTCTCAATAATTACGTGGTAAAATATCAAAAAAATCATCAAGTTATATTTATAAATAATATGGGAAGTGATTTCGCGCGCGGGTAAGACTGCAGCACATTGTCGATGATTTTTAAAAATAAGTACGTGTCATTAGGACCTGTGTAAATTAATTATTTTAATAATTAATAAAAAAAAACTACGTGGTCGATCGTTATGAAATTTTCAGATATATTTCTACTTATGAGAAGAATATATCCTCAAAGTTTCAAATCTGTGGCACATTCGGATCTATTCCTCTTTACTTACTGCGGAAGTACCTTAAGAGATTAGTTTTACTGCTGACTTGTTTGATTGTCATAATAATGAACCATTTTTCTGCCAGTTTTTGATCACATAAAAATCTATCATAAGAAGCAGAATCAGTCTCCAGACAAAAATGAAATTAAACACAACGAATCATTTTTTAAAAAATACAGAAAATGTAAAAAAACTACTCCACTATGAAGCTCAATGGGTATGTATGTGCCTTATCAATTTTTTAACTTGAAAAAAATACTGTTTTCCATGTTTCCCACTATCATAAGTAAATAACAATATCAATGTATCTATATGTACTAATGCTGGCTTCAACAAACATGTTAATAAAAAAAAAAACTGTTTGTTTGCCTTGAAGCATACTTAGAGAAATGGATAGAATATTTTTGTAATAAAGCTTCAAGAATATAGGGTAGACGTACCGTTCGCTGCCACTTTGTATCCAAATTATAATGATACTTATTCATATTATTATTCAAATTCTATAAAAATATTATCGATTTAAGAATTTTTTTTTTTCGTTAACTTGAATTTAAAGTGGCCAAACAAAGTGCAAATGTTACCAAAACTGGTACTTCTATCCTGTCTGTTAATGAATTTTTCAAATTTTAAAAAGTTTTATTAACATGGATAACAATAACAACATAACAATATTTACAACTAGATAATATTTGTAACTAAAGACAATGTACATAGCGTCTGCCCTCAGGCTTTCACATATATTTGAGGATGTACTGCTGCTATAAGAAAATTTTTAATCTTTTTCGAAGATTTCTCACAAAACAATTGGATTGATGGGTAAAAATATAACGTTTTTCGATGGTATTATTATTTATCAGTTCACAAAGTTCCATTATCGTACACTGATTTTCCTGTGTTTTTTTTTTGTTTTTTTCCAAAGTTCTGAACATTTTCATAAAAACGTGAAAGAAAGGCAGACAGATGAATGTACGTTGATGAAACTTTGCGAGTCAATAATGGCTTGTAAGAAATCTCCAGAAAAATAATGAAAAATGAGTAATAGCGGCAGTATATCCTGAAAACTGAATGGACGGAACTTTGTGAGACTAGAGTGGGAAAATTTTGTCAAAATATTGGAAATAGAGAAAAATGTTTGAATTTGAAAACCCTATGATGTCTCAATGGATAAAATTCTCTGAACCAAATTTTTTCGTTATTTTTTCTTCCCATTAATTCTAAGATTCCCACCACCTTTTGAAAATAGTCAACAATTACCAAAATATTGAAATCAATTGAATAGTGAAGAGATAAAACAGGATAAGTCAATTTTTTGCCAATAGTTACTTGAGAATATCGCGGAAATTGAGCAAGATAGGGTTTTTTCACTCCGATTTTTCTTTATAGAAATTCTATACAAAAAATAATTTGGCAGAAATTTCGCTATCTCGCTGTATTTTTGAGATATTTATCAAATTAGATCAGCCGAAAAATCGACTTACCTTTTTGCTATTGAATTTTTCCTCAAAATCATTACCACTTATACATAAAGGCATTAGTTGTCTAGTATTATCTTAGTATGTCACGACGTGCGGTGTGTTGTCGAAATAATCGAAAACACCTGCTTCAATCAATTTCACTCCCTCGAATCTAATTGCCATATACTGACATTTTTGGAATTCATAAAAAGCACCATTTTCAATACGTTTTACTTCATTTGTATTGAACAAAATTGTTGATGGACATCCCATATATTTAACGTCGCCCTTCCTGATGATTTCCAGTTGATTGTATTGTAGCGAAAGTGTATTGTATATTACGATACCATAAAAAGAGTCTCCATTTATACTCGTAAGTAAATTCCGATCCAAGTGCAAGTGGGCCAATTTACATGAGTTGAATGCACCTTTTGCTATAGAATCTGCTGAGATGTTGTTATGATTAAGACGGAGAGTACGAATAGTCATATGAGCAAAGCTTCCTTCTTCAATAGTATCAATCTCATTGATATCCAAATTTATTCTAGTCATAATTGAATCCCTCATTCCTGAGAATGTATTACGAGAAATTTTCTTGATTTTATTGAAGGATAAATTGAGCTCCGATATCTTTTTCAAATTCGTGAAAACTCCATCTTTCAACTCTACAATTTTATTATCTGCTAAATCCAGGCGAAAAAGATTCTCTTGATGAAATACACCTGGCTCAATTGTTTTCAATTTGTTGAATGCTATAGAGATGTTCCGTAAACTGTTGAGCCCTCGAAATGTACCAGCTGATAAATGGGTCAGGCTGTTCATTTTGAGACTCAAGTATTCCAAATTCCTTAAATTGACCAGAGAATTTTCAGCAATGTTTTCAATGATATTATAACCAAGCCGCAAGGTTCTAATACTTGTAGGTAGTGATTTAGCAAAATCCAGATTTCTCAAGTGATTTCGACTCAGGTCGAGTTCACGTAAGTTAGTATCTTTGAAGGCATCATCTTCAATTACTGTGATATAATTGTCATTAAGCCACAGGCTCTCAATAAATTGATTTACAATTATATTCCTTCTAATAATCCGAATTGAGTTTCCAGTAAGTGAAACATGCCAAATAGAGTAAGGTAAATCATTGAGTAACCCTGGTGTAATTACACGAATTTTGTTTTCAGATAAATGAAGAGCTGAAAAGTAAATATGTGGTATTCCGTACCAATGAGGTCTAAATGCGGTCAGTTCAAAATGGCTCAAATATAGTGAGTGTGAACCTATGTCTATTACTATGGGCAAACAATTATTAGGCCGAGGCATTCTCTCCTGACGTAGATGAAGTGACGCAACAATACCATTTTTATCTTTACATAGAGCCCCTTCAGACGACTTCACCTCGGGATAATTCCATTGACTCAATACGCTTCTTGGTGACTTCCTGGAAATAGTTGAGGTAATTGCTGAGATAGTCGACGTTTCCCTTCTCAAAGATGCGATAGGAAAGACCGGAAGTATCGGCTTGCTCTGCAATTCATTCTGTTTTATTCTCAGCAATTGTAAATTATTTCCTTCCAAAATTATCTCAACAGATTTTGGTATATCAAACAGATTCCTACTTTTTAGGACTTTTATGCGGTTATTTGATAAGTCTAAACGTTCAAGCTGATTCAATCTACTTAAATTCATATTGAGCCAGGAAATTCCATTATTAGCCAATGATAATGTTCTCAAATTCTTCATTTGAGAGAAAATTTGTCTTGGAAGTATGTTGAGTTCATTATTTGATAAATCTAAACTTTCCACATATATTAAATGATAAAGAGCACGAAATAAAATGTTTTGCAGTCCTAAATCAGACATGTCAAGGACTCTAGCAGTCGTGCAGAAGGGATCGCCATTTTTTGGCCTTGAGATACATCTTGCATTTGAAAGACTCTTAGAATGTCCAGATATGGCAGAAATCCTTAAATTATAGTTGCCTCGCCGAACTTCAATTCCTGTTGTCCAATGGACTGAACATATTCCAAGGAGAAGAATGATTGACCACATTCTATTGCTGCAGAAATCTGAAAGTGTTCAATGAATCCACCATTAGTCGTAATACGTAACCCTCTCTCTCTCTTATGTCTTTTTTAATTTTATTTTTAATTTTATTCTTTACATTTAAAGGAGATTCTACAATGGCCGCGCCGCAAACGCAACGCGCGGCAAGTGCGCGCGGCATGCTCACGTTTTGAAAAAATGTCGAACGACAACGAATGCTCTTCAACTGTCAAACAAATAACCGTAACCTCATTTTGATTCAGCGAAAATTATATGATTTTCTCAATCAATAGTATACGTTACACAGTCTCAGTATCGCCTCGGCGGATCTACCAAGTTAAGCAGGCAGTGCGTGGATAGTACGACAATTGAGGTTGCAATCATTTTTTTTGGTAGTTACAGAGCATTTGTTGACGTACGGCATTTTTTCAAAACTCGAGCATGCCGCGCGCACTGGCCGCGCGTTGCGTTTGCGGTGCGGCCATTGTAGAATCTCCTTAACCCTATGACTCGAGCGTCGAGTCCCCACCACCGGCCAGGGCACATGGAGGCAGGCCGAAAGTCACGTGACTGTGCTGAATTCCGCGTGGTAACAATACCGTACGCTCCTTTGCAGGGCTCCCAAAGACAAATCAAACTCGAAAGTTATCATTAGATTTTATTTTTATTTCTCTAAGGGCTCAAGCACAATGATAAAACCATCTGGTTAGAAACCTCTTATGACGTCATCGGTAGGAACATGAGACCGGACTGAACGAGGACTGTGGACTTGAACTGCGTTAATGGCGACTGTTTACCGTGAAATAAGTGATTAATTGTGTGTAAAATGAAGTTGAATATTGTTGAGTGTCTCCGAAGTTTGTCAATTGGACAATTATTTTCCAAAATAAACGAACCGTTGACTAATTCAAATTTCAACAGCTGAAAAGTAGAGGGCGCGAGCATCGATTCCACTCCCATTTCGTTTCTACATATGACGTCATAAGAGGTTTCTCACCGGACGGTTTTATCATTGTGCTTGAGCTCTAACTCATACGTTAATATTCATATCGCATAAGTTCTTGAATGAAGATGGGAAAATATAAGGGTTCTTTTAACGTTCACGAAAGATTTCGCACACAGTGGAGCCCTAACAGTTTTTGCGGACAGCTTCGTACCTGGATTGTCGACAGTGAGGGTTGCCATCGTGACATCACGCACTACTACAGTAATACAGGCGCCCATGATTGGCTGGCCCCCCTCTCTTCTCACACGGATATACTTTCGAGGCATGCTCGAGTCGGAGGGTTAATTTTATTTTCATTGAATTGATATTCCATTTCATTTGCATTTCCCAGAGCTGGCTATGGTCCTTGCTCTTTAAGATACGAAAGGCGTTGATGGCGCTTACCATCGGCTACTTTGCTATTTTCGCTATTATTACTACCAATTAATACCCTAGTTGTTCATAGCGATATTGGGAAGACATTAACCCTATGACTCGACCACCGAGTCCCCACCACCGACCAGAGCACAAGGAGGCATGGCAAAAGTCACGTGACGGCGCTGAGATATGCGCGGCAGCAATACCGTACGATCTTTCACCGGGCCCCTGAGTACTAATAAAACTCAATAACTATCATTTAAGTTCGTTTTTTTATTTAGACTTGTCTTTTTTTCTCATTCATATTGCAGAATTCTACGAAAAGATGTCGAATTTTGAAACATTAAAAAAATATTTTGCGCTCGATGGGGCCCCAACCGTTTGTGTGAATAACTTCGTACCTGAATTGCCGAGAGTGGGGGCCGCCATCGTGACGTCACGCACTACTACAATCATACAGGCACGCACGATTGGCTGGCCCCCTCTCTTCTCACACCGATACACTTTCGTGCGTTTGTCGAGTCAGAGGGTTAACCCTTGAGAACTCGCTCTATGAGCGTGGCACCGCACTCTGTACAATAATTTACATAACAAATAATAGACTAAAAATATTAAATTGAAACTTTTGGGATACTCTTCGCATAATATTGCGAATCGAATAGGACACTTTTTTCTGTGGCATACATTTTTTTTCGTATGAAAAAATAATAATTTTTTCGATGCTGACTACGCGACTGGAATCGTAGTGGAATTTCTCCCCACCGTGTTGCCATGTCACTCGATCTGTGTGTATGAAAATGGCTGGCACTCCGAGTCGTTAAATGGTTATTGGCAACGTCGCACTCTACTCAACACGTGGAGCGTTGCACTTATCACGCGACGAAATTCATCAATTTCATGAATTGCAATTTGACAATAATTGATGTTGTTGATGATTTTTCAATATCCCTATGAACAACTAGAGTATTAATTCAAAATTAATGAAAATGAATCCGATAATTAATTACCACTAATTACCAGCAATTACCCCTGCTCTATAATCTCTGTATACTATTAGCCTATGTACTTCCCATACGGAAAAATATATATTAATTTATATACGACAATATACATTACTCGTATCAGATACATTATATATATCCATAATATATGCATTTAAAGTAGATATCTCATATATTTCCTCATGTATCATCTATATATAGAAGAAATATACATGATATATGCGTTGTATAATTCGAAATTTCCTCACATATAAATTCGTATATATTTTTTCGTGAGGGTAATCTCTCAATTATCTTTTATTACCACCATTGGTGCGAATTCTGTGAATTATTGTTCAACTCTTCTGGACGATTATAAAGTATTCATCTATCTATCTATCTATTGACCTATCTATCTATCTCTTTTTCATGCACTTATGTTCCTAATATCAATCATCATGGACATAGAGGTAGAGCGACAATATATTAGGGATAATTTTTTTCGTTCGAATTTCGAAAAATTGGAGCAAAGGATTGCATATCACGTGGTGAAAATGATATCGATAATTTCCGATTATACCTCAGCTGCTGCTACTCAGCAAGAAACTGAAGTTCTTTAAAATAAATTCCAATCCACGTTCATCAAGAAAAAAGGAAAATTCGAATGAAAACTCGTTGATTATCCCATGATAATGGCGAATCTCGTGCTCCGATTGGTCAAAATTTGGACGAAAAAGAATAACCCTCGTGCTTGGAAATTAATCACGTGGCTCCCTCAAGTTTTTCTGCTCAGCAGCACGTGCGTTTACTTTGGCACAAAATCTCTTGCGCAAGCGCTTAGCATTTGAATACTGCCAAACTTCACGCACATGTTGCAAAGCAACGAAACTTTGAGAGAATAGCCGAGTATTTCCGAGCACTCGGAGTATTATAAGAGAAGATTGTGCATCGATAATGGACAGGCAAATTCCAATAAAGTATTACTTACAAGTTGAGAAATTTCCTATCCGTAGCACGTGGTTAATACACACTTTTTTTTGTTAAGTGAAGCTTCTTGAAGTAATGATTTGAGAATCAAGTGAGATGAACAGTGAACTCAAGGAAGTCTTTTAAAAAACTCACAGAATTCGACCACGTGGCTCGAAGATTCCAAATTAAATTTTGCCTACACGCAGAAGAAAAAACGTGGAAATAATAGTTCCAGACTAACAATCGTGAAGTATTATATTTTTCTCGTTTCAATAATTATTAGCCCAAAATTTAATCTTACCTGTTAGTTGATGAAGGAAGAATATAATGTGACTAGTAAATACACGATTTCTTTTGAATAAAAAAAATAAAAATATCAATAATTTCAATTCTTCTAGCTGTAGTTAACAAAAATTCCAATAATATTTTACAATTTTTATATATATTTTTTCAAGAAACTGACAATAATTTTCACAGTTCTGAATGGAATTTTCTGGTTAATTTTTTGAAAAATTTCCACGTGCTCTGCGTGTTGATCGGGGAAAATGCTATCGATATAGGTTGGAAAAGATTCAATTTTCAGAGATTTCTAGTTTGATCTAAAAATTATAGAGGGCTAATAGAGCAATCAGACAACTCATTATGTCCCGTGTTATCTGTTTTCCCACGCAGAGCGGCGTGGTTGATGACCTTGTCCCCAATTCCCCACGTGGGAAATTTCGGGAAGCACTCTACAATGGAAATGTGTTGAATGGAAACAACAGTTGTAATCAAAAATTATTTCTGTTTTCTGGAAACGTTTTTTCTCGAAGAAAGACATGAAAAAACGCACGTAGGCCCACACGATGTGTCATCGACAATTGGTACTCAGGAATATGCGTAATTGTTTAATTGGGAGGGTGGCAGTTCATGGCCTCAGGTAGAAGGATTATTAATGGGATTAAAGCCTAGCGATTTTAGCTATCTGAAACTTGCCCATCTCTGCTCTACATTGCAACGCAGTTGAGAACAGACGGGTTCTTCCTCTCTCTCTGTCTAACTTATACAGTAGAGTTACATGCAATTATTATAATTACACTCTAAAAAACTATACTAGTGACAAGTCTAAGCTTATATTCATGAACAGTGGTATCGTGAGAAGTCTAAAAAATTCTATTGATAAGTCTAATGTAATACTTATCACAAGTATAACTGTGAAGTCACACGTGAGATATAAAAAATACTCGTGATAAGAACAAAATATACTTGTCACAAGGTTTTTCTTATACTCATTACAAGTATGATTACTAGGCCCGTCAAGTTCCAAGAAAGTCTGGTATAGTTGTTAAGCAATCGGAGTCTATGAATATTGGGGAATGGAACTATTTTATCATAAAAACGTTAGAAATGGAGTTTGACGCTCGAAATTTGACTAATTGAATTTGCAATGAATTGAAAATACGATCGTGATTGTGATTTTTAATTAGGATATTCTGCTTCAGAAATAATTAAACGGAGCAAGATATTATTTTATAGAAAAATTTCGGGAGTTTTTGTATTAAATAGGAGAGATTTCGAAATGCACTTGTGCATCTTGAGGTATGTTTTTAAGGATACCTCGAAGTGCACCTTGGGAAACATCTTGTGGTGCACTTTCAGGGACATCTTGAAGTGTAATCCCAAGAACATCTTGAGGTTCTCTTGGACTTTCTTGGAAAGTGTATCTTAGAATGTT
Source organism: Aleiodes leptofemur (assembly GCA_963942555.1). Classification (NCBI taxonomy): domain Eukaryota; kingdom Metazoa; phylum Arthropoda; class Insecta; order Hymenoptera; family Braconidae; genus Aleiodes; species Aleiodes leptofemur. Next base: position 18,133,259 of record OZ012609.1, read on the forward strand.
CCCGGAAGTATACCTCAGTATGGCCCTAAAAATCTACCTCAAGGTGTCCCTGAAAGTTCACCTCGAGATTTGCTTAAAAGTGCACCTTCAGATGTTCCTAAAAGTGCAGCTTGAAATCTCTCCTATTTAGTAGAAAAGTAAATTATTGGAGACAATGATTAAAAATCGACTTCAATGGTGGGTAGAATCACAGAATATACTACCTAAATCTCAGAGTGGATTTCGTCAGGGTAGATCATGTTACGACAATATCTGTGACCTAATTCTTAATGCAGATTTTAATTTATCTAAAGGGCGTGAAACTTTAGCACTATTTCTTGATGTCAAATCTGCATTTGACAATGTTGACGCGCGAATTCTCATTGATAAGCTGGCAACAATCGGATGTCCTATTAATCTGGTACAATTCGTCAAATTTTTGACCTATGAGCGATTCGTATACTCCCCACACAACTCAACTCCCAGAAACGTATTCAAAGGAGTTCCTCAAGGAGGAGTCCTTTCACCCCTTCTCTATGCTATTTACGTATCGGAAATTGCAAAGAATCTTCCTGAAAATGTCATAATCACCCAATTCGCTGATGACACGATGATATATCACAGTTTTTCATCTCTCCAGCGCGGTACTACAACAATAGAAAGATCTGCAGAAATAATTAATGAAAACCTGAGAAAAATTGGGCTAACTCTAACTCCATCCAAAACTGAATTACTTCATATTAACAAAAGGCGAAATAGTCCAACTGATACTTCGATTAACGTGGATGGACATAGGATCATATGTTCCCCCACGGTAAAATTCCTGGGAATTATACTTGATCAGAAGTTGACATTTAAACCACAATTGGAGAAAGTTCAAAAAAAGGCTCTTAATGCCCTTAATATAGTCAAGTTCCTTCGGGGCGTGTGGTGGGGCTCGGATCCTGTGACTTTGATTTTGTTATACAAATCTTTCGTTCGCTCAATTCTCGAATATGGACTATTCATTTACTTCCCAACTGCGGAAACCTATATCAGTAAGATTGAAAGATTCCAATATGCGGCCATACGCCTCTGTCTTGGATTCAGACGATCGACTCCAATAGCGGTGATTCTTGCAGAGAGTAAATTACCCACGTTGAAGTCTCGAGCTTACTATTTGTGCAAGACATATTTAATGAAAATTCTATCCAACAATGACCTCCAGATATCGTCAACTATTACTGAATACTATATAAACAAACACCCATCAGATAATAAACAAAGAGTTTTAAGGAATTGCATTCAGGAAATCAAAGTATACATCTCTGATCTCTTTTCTTCCAATCAATTCAACACATTTTTCGCGAACTTTCATACCTCAATGCTTTCCCTTCCGGTTAACAGAGAGGTGGGGAGAACAGCCAGAGTCGTGTCAGAGATTAATTGTGATGCTAATTCAGTACTTGACAATTATCACCCAGAAACAATTAAAATATACACTGATGGTAGCAAGAAAACTGATGGTACATCAGTTGGAGCAGCCTTCTGCTGTCCGCAACTTGGTATTGAAGAGAATTTTAGCATTGATCCTAAGTTTTCAATATATACAGCGGAAAGTGTAGCAATAAGTGAGGCAATGAATATTCCAATAAAGTATCCTAATTATAATTACCAAATCATTTCAGACTCACTTAGTGTACTTGAATCTCTCTCGAGGCCGAGTGTCGGTATAAAAATAAATCAATTCATTATTAACATTAAAGAGAAATATAAGTCTTTTCTATCCCTTAATCATGAATGTCAAACCCTGGAACTTGTATGGGTCCCTTCTCACAGAGGGATTGCTGGTAACGAGGAGGCTGATTTACTTGCGGGGGAGGCCACTGATAAAGCCAGAGACGGCTCGTTTCTCGTGCCATTCTCTGATTTCCGGGAAACAATAAAAAAAGAATCTTATGAACACACGCGGAATGTGATCCGAGAGCTGAGTCAGTCAAAAGGGTTAATGTATTTCGAATGTTTTTTACAGAAGGGGAAGAAACCGTGGTTTTATAGAACTAATCTTCCGCGAAAGATTATTACATGGGTATGTAGAGCTAGATCGAACCATTACAGTCTCGCTTCCTCCTTGGCTCGGATTAAGATCGTGAACTCTCCGGCTTGTAAGTGTGGGTATGAAAATGAAGACTTGAATCATGTGATGTGGCAGTGTCCACAGTATTCGCAACAAAAAAGAAATGCAATGGTACGGAAACTATGTGAGAAGGGACTGTTTCCCCCGTATCACATTAATGTGTTTTTGTCCTCACTAAATCCTACTATTCTTATCATTCTTGACGAATTTCTCACAGCCTGTAAGATAAATATCTAGCAAAAAAATATGTATGTATGTATATAAACAAGATAAACGCATAAGAAGCAATTTAGATTCAATATAGAATGGATTGTATCCCATAAGTAAGGAATAACTCTGTATATTATAATAACTTTATATATTCAAATGTACATATATTGTATAAATGTACATATCAAGCATATGAACCATGCGGTTCCAAATGCACTAATGAAAAAAAAAAAAAAAAAAATTTAGTAGAAAACTTCAGAGCGCCTATTCGATGTTTGTATGATGAAGTGTTCTATTTCACAATATTTTTACACTTCGTTTACTGGGCAACTTTACCAGACTTTTTTGGATGTGGAATTTCACGGCTCTAATGATTACTAAGTGACATAACTTGTTCTAATCCTTTTGGTCTCACTGGAATGCTGAGGAAATACCTAATGCCTTAATTGGTGAAAAAAATTCCTAAGTTTCATACTTGCAGAGTCTAGAATCAACTTGAGAAACATACAAACATTGTCTCGAGATAAGCTCATTGCTAAGAAACATATATCATAGTATTCTGGAAAACGAAAGATGAAGGAAAACGCTTCTCAAATATTGACATTCTTATCTACTGTTAGTAGAACAAATTTACAATTTTAAAGCCACTTACCTTTGGAGGCATCCATCATTTCCGCACTAATTAAATAATTATGCTTTACTGAATCATGAAGTTGATTTCCTAATTTTGATCTGCCATTTATATACTAAAAAAGTTAATAATTATCCCCAAATTTTGAAAATGCTTTCCTGAACTTCCGCACATTATTCCTAAATGTTTAAGACTAGTTAGCCTTTTAACACAATTTTTCTATCTGCTATGTTTACTAAATACTTGAAGCATACCTAAAGGAATGCGGCTATTTCGCAATCTTGTCAGAGATCCTTGAGTTTCAAGCACGAAAAATTAGTGGAACTAATTTAGAAATTTGAACTCATTTGGGCTAGAGAAATGAGGGATTACTTTTTCTGCTGATACTTTATTCGTCGTTGAGTACATTGCAAAGAAATTCAGTGTGACAAGAAGAATATTGTTTTTTATGATGTCTTCCACATATTTCTCTTAATAAATGAAATTTTTTGCACATAATCTTTTCTTTATCTTTATCCCTTTAATCCTATGATTTCTACGATATGAAAAAAATCATCAACAATTTTGGAAGTTTCCCAATATTAAGGTCAATTCAGTAGTGAAGAGATATAACAGGATAAGATAAATTTTCTGCCGATAGTTTGTTGAAAAAATCTCGGAAACTAAGCGAGATAGAACGATCTCATTTTCGACCTTTGTTGTAACTCTTGAAATTTTCTTCAAGAAAAGATTCAACTAAAAGTGAGCTATCTCGTTTAATTTCCAAGATAGTCTCCAAAGTGGATCAGTTGAATTGCCTCATCCGGTTGCCCCTTCGCTACTGATTTTTTTTCAAATTCTTAGCGCTTATACATTGAAACATAGAATGCCTTAACGTCGTATTACTTAGTAACTAGACCAGTCTGGGCTTAATTTTCTTTCAGACATTTGAAAGGCATGAACTCGTGTCTCTTAGAATCTACTTTGTTCCATTAGCATCGTTGAAAACTCCTGCTTGAATCAATTGGACTCCCTCGATCATAATTGACATATACTGACATTTTCGGAATTCATAAAAAGTACCATTTTCAAGACGTTTTATGCCATTTCCATTCAGCCAAATTCTTAATGGACATCCCAGATATTGAGCATCACTCTTCTTGACGGTTTTTATTTCATTATTTTGTAGCGACAGAGTATTATACACTAGGATACCATAAAAAGAGTCTCCATTTATACTCTGAAATGAATTCCGATCCAAGTACAAGTGAACTAATGTACACGAGTTAAATGCGCCTTTTGCTATAGAGTTTGCCGAGAGGTTGTTGTGACTAATACGAAGAGTACGAATAGTCATATGAGCAAAGCCTCCTGCTTCAATAGTATCAATTTCGTTGAATCCCAAATGAATTCTATTTATAATAGAATCCTTCATTCCTGTGAATGTATTGCGAGAAATTCTTTTTATTTTATTGAAGGATAAATTAAGCTCCAAAATCTTTTTTAAATCCTTGAAAATTCCATCAGTTAATTCCGAGAGGTCATTATATGATAAATCCAGGTAAGAAAGGTTTTCGTGATGGAATACACTTGACTCAATTGTTTTCAATCTGTTGATAGATAAAGAAATACCTCGTAAATTGTGAAGTCCTCGAAATGCACCAGCTGATAAATGGGTCAAATGGTTCATTTCGAGATTTATATTTTCCAGATGCATCAAAGTGACCAGAGAATCTTCAGTAATACTCTCAATAAAATTAGAGCCAAGCAACAAACTTTTAATACTCATAGGCAGTGATCTAGCAAAATTCAAATCCTTCAAGAAGTTTTCACTCAGGTCAAGTTCATGTAAGTTAGTGTTTTCGAATGCATGATCTTCAATTATTCTGATATAATTTTCATTTAGCGCTAAGCTCTTCATAAATTCATTGACAATGATATCCTTTGGAATAATCTGAATTGAGTTTTCGCTGAGTGAAACATGTAAAATAGAATCGGGTAAATCATTGAAAAGCTCTGGTGTGACTCTATGAATTTCGTTCTGAGCTAAGTGGAGGACTGAGAAGTAATCACTTGGGATTTGGTACCAATTACGTCCAAATACGGTTAGTCCAAAGCGTTCTAGATGTAGTGAATGTGATCCCACATCTGTTACTATGCGTAAACAATTTCTAGGCCAATGCCTTTTTATTGGTAGATTAAGAGACTCAACAATGCCATTTTTCCCTCGACAAAGACCCACTTCATAAGGCTTCACATCGGGAGAATTCCATGGAAACATATTGCCTCTTGGTGACTCCTCTGGAATAGATGCGGTGATTCTCGGGATATTCATCGTTTCCAGTGGAAAGAATGGAATGGGAAATTCAGAAAGTATCGGTTTACTCTGCGATTCATTTTGTTTGATTTTTAGCAATTGTAAATCATTACCTTCTAATATTATCTCTACAGATTCTGGTATATCAAACAGATTCCTGCGTTTTAGGACTTTTATGCTGTTATTTGATAAGTCTAAAAGTTCAAGTCTATTCAATTCGCTGAAATTCATATTGAGCCTGGAAATTCTATTATTAGCCAATGACAACGTTTTCAAATTTTTCATTTTAGAAAAAATTTGTCTTGGAAGTTTTGTTAGTTGATTATTCCCTAAATCCAAATTTTCCACAAATATTAAATTATTGAGAGCATTGAATGAAATGTTCTGAAGTTCCAAATCAGACATGTTGAGAACTGTTGCGGTCACACAGAAGGTAAGGGCGTTTGTCGAGTTCGAAATACATCTCGCATCCAAAAGACTCTTAGGATATCCAGATGTAGCAGAAATTTTCAAATTATAGCTTCCTCGCCGGATCTCAATTCCTGTTGTCCAATGTAGCGGATAGATTCCAAAGAGGAGAATGATTGACCACATTCTATTGCTGTGTAAACCTGAAAGTATCCAATTAATCCATCAGTTGTTTTACTGCGTAGCTCTACCTCTGTTACAGACACACTCGTGTTTAGAATATGAATCATCATGAGAATAGGACTAGAACAACAATATATTGAAGAAAAATTAGAATTCATAACAAACATGAGAGTTTCCAGTTGAAAGTGTTCAGATCTGATCAGATCCTATTGAATCTGAATTTCTCAGATCTGGAATTTAGTCGAATCTAATCAGATTCCATTGCGACTAATTCAATTAGAGCAGATCTGACGAATTAGAAATTATGAAGAGAAGATTCATTTCTCTCATCGAAATTATATTGATACTACCCGAGTCGAAGATTTCAGCCTCGAAATAGACCTCATTACTCTCATTCAACCTCTAACTGCCCTCGTAGACCGCTGAGAACTCAGATGTGAGGCTCAGGTGAGACTCAAGAGCACTTGGAACCATATTTGAGCCTCTGCAGTCTCTTTTCTACAGCCATCCATACTTTTTTGGCTATCCGAAATCTCGTTAACCTCAGATGAGCCTCAATACACTATTTTTCTCAATTGTTCCCATCGCAGTCCTCGGTCGACTCTTTTTGAAAGCCCATCGAGCAGGGCTGTAAATCTTCTCCATACTTTCTCTCAATTTTTTTCTAACAGCATTCCGTTGCAGTAAACACATGTGCGCCTAGAAGCCGTACAATGCAACGTTGGTCTTTCTCAACAAAACTTGTCAACCATTTTCAGAGAAAAGAATATTTTCGTTTACCCTTCAGTAGCCAGTTGAACTCCAGCTCGGACACATCGTTTACTTAGCAGGCTTCATCGAGTCAATTTTCTATTCCATTTTAAATTAAAATTATAAATATCATTTGACTATGACTGCAAATTTCAAGTGTGTTGTGTAATAGATAAGTGTTGAATGACGGTGCGGCAAATTTAAAAAAGATCCAGTCAATTCACGAAAACCAATGTTAATGCTCATTTATTGGGTGAATATTCCTTAAAAGGACGTTAGTTCAGTGAAATTCGTAGGGAAGAATCACTCAAGTGTGGGTGATATGAGAACTCTTCCATGGAAGGACAAAGCAAGTGGACAAACGATAAAGAATGACGCAAAAGTGCTCGCATTTGGTGGTGAGTTCACTCTTGTAAATTTTAATTCTTCGATTTCATGGATTACGACACTTCATACGATTTTGTAGCTCTAATCGTTCTTTGTAGCTCTCGAAATTCTTTACAGAAAAAACGGAGCCAGAATTGCCCTTCCTTCGTTATATCTCGAGATATTGAAAGAAAACCGTTCATAAAATCCAATCAATTTGAATGAAATATACTTATTCCAAGAAAAAATGACTCTCTATTCTGATGACTTTTCAGAATGTCGCTGAAGCCAGCGTCGAAAACATCGTCGAAAACATCCTCAGAAATTTGGGCCTTATGACTGCTACGATTTATCCATATTTAAGAGATAATATTCAATAACTTTGGCGATATGGCGAATAAAGGCATGAAATTTTTTTGTGTAATACCTAAGAGCATTTGGGAGCCCCCGGTTTCGGAAATTCAGGGGAGGTTAGAAGGAGGGGGGGGGGAGTTAGAATTTTTTTTCACCGTCATACCATAGATTTTGGGATCTTATTCGTTATAAGTCCTTCTCTATGGCGAATTAAGGCATGAATTTTTTTTGAGTAACACTTGAAGGTGTTTACGAGCCCTTAGTTTTTGGAATTCGCGGGAGGTGACAAGAAGGGGGTGTTTGTTTTTTTTTTCACCGTCACACCATAGATTTCGGGATTTTATTCGTTACAAGAAGATATAGCTTATAAAATCGAGAAATCTATGGTGTGACGGTAGAAAAAAATTCTAACACCCCCCCCCCCTCCTTGTAACCTCCCCTGAATTTCCGAAACCGGGGGCTCCCAAATGCTCTCAGGTATTACACAAAAAAATTTCATGCCTTCATTCGCCATATCGCCAAAGTTATTGAATATTATCTCTTAAATATGGATAAATCGTAGCTGACAGAAGGCCCAAATTTCTGAGAATGTTTTTGATGCTGGCTTCAGCGATATTTTTTGAAAATATCTTGGAAACTAAGCAAGATAGGACGATTTTCTCATGATTTTTTCTGTAGCTCTTGAAATGCTCGGCAAAAAGGGCAAGAGTAAAGTCGCTTGATGTCGCTTAGTTTCCAAGATATCCTCAAAAAATTGTTGACAAAAAGATTTGAAAAAAGAAGGAATGTTCATATTTATTGTCAATAGGTTTTTAGGAATATCTCGGAAACTAAGCGATACGTTCAAGCCCCCTTGTAGAACATTTCAAGAGCTACAAGAAAGGATTGAGGCTAAATCACTCTATCTCACGCAGTTTGTGAGATGTTTTCCAAAATCTAATAACAAAAAATTAACATCCATTTTGAATTTATATTTCAGCCCCTCATCACGATCAAGCGGACAAGGGAACATGCCATGATAGGCGCTCCTCCAGGACTCTTATATACAGTTTTGTAATTGCTCTCATTTTCATTATATGATTATGTGAAATGTAACATTCACATGTATACTTTTTCCGAATAGAAAATGTCATCAAAAAACAAATACTAATGATTTTTTTAATTCATAATTTTTAAGATTTACTAGCTTTCTCCCCTCGCTTCGCTTGGGTCAGATTTTCCAGCAGCTTCTATACTGACTTATAATTATATAATTCATTAAGGGAAGGTGAGGTAAAACGGACATTCTAATTGACGAAATCGAGATAGAGATTCTTTGAAAATTCCTTGGAAAGCTGAGAAAATTTTAGGAACAAAAGATGTGTCAGTATTAATTTTTTTTCAATTTTTAGAACATTTCACTTTTTTGCCAAGTTTTAGGATTACCCCTTTGAAAATCTACAAAATTCATTTTTTGGGTGATATCCCCGGTTCTATTGGTCATAGCAACCTGGGACTGATCTCAAATGGAAGGTGAGCTCATTTCTCCTCAATCCAGGGGGTTCAAATTTTTTCAAGTCAATGTCTCAAATACTTTCAGGCCATTTTCTGAAGATTAGTTTTCGCACTATAAGTACTTGATAAATGAATAATTCCTTGTTTCAAACGGCGAAATCGATGGAAAATGAGCTCACTTTTCGTCCGAGATCAATCTCAGATTGCTGCGACCCGTAGAAACAGAGATATTCTCGAAAACTGCAATTTTTCAAAAATAGAAGGTTTTTACCCTGAAATCTTGGGCAAAAAAATGGTGTTCTTGAGAAATGAAAGAAAAATGAATTCTAATTTATGATTTTAATAGAGAATTTTCTTAGCTTTCTAATAGTATCATCAGAAAAAATCTATCTCCAATATTTTCATTAATATTGATTGAATTATCGGGGGAAGCGGGTGTGAAATGGGTATCCGAATTGAACGGTTCGAGATCGAGATTTTTCAATATTACCATTGTACAGTGAGAAAAGTTTAGGTGGATAACATATGTCAGTATCGATCTGTTCCAATTTTTAGAAGTTTCATTTCTCTTGCCCGGGAAAAAATTGTCATACATGTCCATACATGATCATATATGATCATATATGAACGCTCCATGCATGGACATATATGCGAATTGACCGTACATGTACATATCTGAACATTTATGTGCATATATGGACATATATGTCGATTTTTTCCCGGGTATGGCAGTCCCATATGTGATCATATATGTGCATGTATGATCATATATGGGCATATATGATCCTATATGGGTATATATGTCGATATTTTTCCGGGATATATCATCAAAATGTTCTAATAGATGAACATAATACATCATTATTAATTCTCTTGATTACTCAATTCTTCATTAGTAACGAATTTCAATTGAAAAAAAAAAAAAAAAAAAAACATCAAGTTGGGATCGAACCCGGGACCGTCACATGATGAGACCGTCATCCTACCACCTTCGCCATTCGCATTTCACATACTTATTGAAAGAATTTTAATCCTCATATAGTGATCAATGTCTTTCGGACTTAGAAAAAGTGAATCCAATTGAATTATTTCAATCATTGGAAATAATTTAGTGATACCGAAAAAACTGATTTTCGAATGGTGGCAGAATTTTAAATTCTCAAAGTAAGCGGTAAACAACTAACAGAACGTGCATTTACCATTAATTATTGAAATTTATCATTTACACGTTCTTATATGGATTGAGTAAGCATTTTTTAATATGTTCCATATATGCACATATATGTTCATATATGTTCATATATGTTCATATACGTTCCATATATGCTCATATATGTTCCATATATGTCCATATATGCCCATATATGCTCATATATGTTTCATGTATGTCCATATTCGTCCATATATGCTCATATATGTCCATATGTGTCTCATATATGCCCATACCTACTCGGTTTCCACAGGATCATGCGACCATATATGCCCATGTATGCCCATATATGTCCATATATGTCTCATATATGCCCATATATGCTCATATATGTTTCATGTATGTCCATATATGCCCATATATGCCCATGGCTGTCGCCTCTCTCGGAGAAACGCATGAACATATATGTCCATATACGTACATGTATGTTCATATATGTCTCATATATGTACATATATGTCTCATATATGTACATATATGTCACATTTATGTTCTATATGTCCCATATATGTACATATATGCCCCACATATGGACATATATGTTCATATATGACAATTTTTTCCCGGGTGGGCCAAAATTTGGAAGGAGTCCCCCTTTCGAAAATAAAAAAAATTACTATTTCGGTAGTATCTTCGATTCTGTTGATTTGAGCGGTTCGCGATAGAGCTTCTGCAACCATTTCATTGAAAAGTTGAAGAAATTTTAAGTAGAAAACATGTGTCAGTATCGATTTTTTCCAATTCCCAATGTTCTTGAGCTTTCTAGAATATTCTTGAACCTTCAAAGAAATTCCAGAATGTTCTCGAACTTCCTGAAACATTGGAAAATATCTCCCAGCCTTTTGCTACATACTCGGATCTTCAAGAACACTCTAAGAAGTTTTCGAATCTTCAAGAACACTCTAGGAAGTTTTCGAACTTTCTGGAACATTCCAAAATATTTTCAAATTTTTCGGAACATTAAAAAAAATTCTCGCACCTTGTCGGGCATTGTATAATTTTTTCGAACAATCTAGAATAGTTCAGAACAATCTAGAACAGTTTGGAACATTCTCGAACAATCTAGAACAATTTTGAACATTCTCGAACAATCTAGAACAATTTGGAATATTCTCGAACAATCTAGAACATTCAAGAATAATCTAGAACATTCTGGAACAGTCTAGAACAATCTGGAATAATCTAGAACATCCTAGTACAATTTAGAACATTCTAGAACAATCTAGAACATTCTAGAATAATCTAAAACATTTTGGAACAATATAGAACATCCCAGAACAATCTAGAACAATCTAAAACATTTTGGAACAATATAGAACATTCCCAGATCTTCTGGAACATTCTACATCATTCTTGAACTATCTGGCACCTTCTCGAACATTCCAGAACATTTTCAACTATTCTAGATCATTCTAGTAAAGTTTAGAATGGTCTAGAGCATTATTTTATATTCCCCATAAGGAGGTAATAGGTACAATACCCGCTTTCACCCCCACATCTCTGAAATCAACCCCCGTAGCCGAAAACGGAAAACTTCTTCATGGATGGGGGGTGGAGGGCTACTACACCATATAACCCCCATGGGGCTATGAGGGATGGTTTCTGAGTTTTATGTACGCGCACCCAGTAACACAAATATTTTTATTATATTTATTAGATTTTGAAAGCAGTGAATACAAAGGGGAGGGAGAGAGGCAAGGGGCAGCGAGAAAATAAATTTTGAGGTCCAAGAGGCTCTTTCCCGGCTGTACAGCTAAGCCTCATATCAGCCTCTGGACGTCTAAAAGGGAAATACTGAGCAGTCTGAGGGTGATATGAGACCGTAGATGCAATACATTTTTCCTATGCCAAGAGCCTCATTTTAGTCTCATCAACCTCAGCCTAAACCTCAGTATGAGGCCGAAATGAGGCTGAAATCTTCGACTCGGGTAGGCTGGAACGCGCGGGTATGTCTTGGCTGTGCGTGTCATACTAAGCCAATTAAAATTTTGACAGAATTTATGTAGATACATATCAATAGAATCATCAAATTAATCTGAATTTTTATTATCTATCTGACTCTTAACTCATTCCAAAGAGAATCAGATTCCATATTGTCTTCGATTTTCGTTATTTTCAATCACTTTCGCAGGAATTCAGCAGATATTTAGTAATTGATTTATCAATTTCAAAATACAGCAATCAATTATTCATTATTAATAGTAAAAATTGAAGGAAATTAAAGTTATTAGAAGACATAACTTCGGAGAAAAGTCAGGAATGCCCAAATGGAATGCATAATCATTCATGAAAATAAATATAGAACTCTATGATAATGAAATGAGCATAGATCTGACACATTTTTGATCTTTTTGAACAGATAAATCTTTATTTAAAAACAGTTTAAAAAAGTCGTATTTATAGTTCTATGAATTTCCTATATGTGCATATTCTTTATTTTTTAAAAAATTATTTATCTGTTGAAAAAATGAAAAAAACTAGAAAGTGTTAAATATCTGCTTTTTTCAGTTTCATTAAATTCTATTTTATAAAGTTTTCATCCATCGCTTGATGCATCATCATGTGAATTGGACTGGATTTGATCTTATCTGACTAGATCTAACTAGATCTGATGAACCGATATAAATGGACTTGATTAGATCTAGTTGGATCTAATCAGATCTACTTAGATCTAATCAGATCTGAAAAGATCTAGTCAGACATAGATCTGATTAGATCTGATCAGATCTAGTTAGATCTAATGAGATCTATTCATATCAAATTTCTCAATTGAAACCGATCTAATTAGATCTACTTAGATCTAATCAGATTTAATTTGATCTGATCAGATCTGAACATTTTTTCCCGGGTCGTTTTCATTTTGTTCCTCCAGTCTATGAACTATAATTATTCAATATCCAATGGCCACTGATAATGATTTTCAAAAGAAAGATATAAGGAAGGGCAAAAATTCGCTAATTCGCTGGTGAGACTCTTGTAACTCGCGAGTAATATCCAAGTGAATCCAACAAGACCTAATCAGATACAAGCAGATCTAATCAGCCATTGGCCTGAGTAAGTCTCCCCAGAACTAATTAGATCTAACCAAAAGTAATCAAATTTATTCATATCCAATTCCACAATGAAATCAGATCTGAACATGTTTTCCTGGGTTTCAACAAAATATTACTCACAAGCCAAGAAAATTCCTATCCACAGCAGATCGTGACTGTACATTTTTCTTCGAAGTGAAGCTCCTCGAAGTAGTGATTCGAGTAACAGGTAGGAAAAACGTTGAACTCAAGTAAATTCAAAAAAACTGACGGTGTTCGTGCACGAAATAATAAAATTATTCTGATAACTCTTCATTACTAGTGTAGAGGAAAATTAATGTCGTACTCACAGAAGTCCGAATAGGAACATGTGAAGGAAATAATGGATTTCCATCACGTCCTTCACGAATTTGTAATAAAATTCCCTTCTTTGATGCAATAAAAAAATCATAATTTCGATGAGTTTTCTTGGAAAAAGGGGGTAATTTTCCATGGAAATGAGTATCAACACACTAAATATGATTTTGGGCTGATTGAAGCTGGACCATATATCTATATCTCTGAATAAAGATTCCATTCAATTGTCAATAGCATATTTGGAATTTGTAATATATTGCAATAAGACTCCAAGCAAATGCCCATCGGAGCCAAAAATAAGTACATAATATAGTACACGGTTATATTAAAAAAGAGCAGGAAATTTCTCTAGTTGAAATGAGTATTGACATGCCACTCCAGGCTAGTTGGGATCGTGCTACATACCAGTACTGTCGACTGCCCATTAGTAGCCTAACCTAGGGGATGTAGGGGACATATTTGTAGAGATTATTGTCCCCTCACTGCCGCTCTTCTTTAATTTGATCCTCGAACTTCCATTAAGAGCTTACTACGTTGTATACGTTTCAGTTAGTGCTACGCTGTAGAGTCGGGCAAATCAAATCTTTTGGATCATGGTGATTCTGACCTTCATTAGTGCAGACAATGCTCGGCGTTAATCCTGTTACCCGGGTCAATCCCAGTCCCGCTAGAATTTGTATGAATGGTCGTTTTTACCTTCGCCAGTGAAGAATTCTCTAGTCCGATTTTTGAAAGGATTACTTTTCCGAGAGACCCAAGCCGTATCTAGCCTTACTTAAGGGGGGGGGGGGGGGGTAAGGGTTTACGCGTGAAGAAAAAAACACTTTTTTTACGATTTTTTTTTAGACGTATGGATTGAGCAGACTTATTGAAACCGTTTGAACATTATTAAGCATGGATTCAACAGCATTGAGTAAATTTTTATGCGAAAATATCTCCAACCAAGCTGGCTTTTCCAAGAACGTTTCTTTGAAATGGACGATTTGCGGTGATCACTGTATCCCTGCTGGAAATGATCAGAAATGAAAAACCATGGAAATTTAGTCAAAGTATCATTAAATCCTCCCCCCAACGTTCTCTGATGATTTTTTATTCACATTAAGGGGGTTTTCCACCTAATAAATGGCGCAATTTTTTGTAAAAAAATAGCAGTTTTCACTTTAAATGACCACCAAAAATTGAAAACTGAAAAAAATAATAATCAGAGAACGTTGGGGGGAGGACTTAATGATACTTTGACAAAATTTCAATGGTTTTCTATTTCTGATAATTTCTAGCTGAGATACAGTGATCACCGCAAATCGTCTATTTCAAAAGACGTTCTTAGAAAAGCTCCGTCACCGGCTTGTTTGTGGATATTTGCGTATAAAAGAATTACTTCATATTGTTGAATCCATACTTAATAATGTTCGAAAGGTTTCAATAAATTTGCTCAATCCATACGTCCAAAAAAAATTCGTAAAAAAAACGTTTTTTTTCACGCGTAAACCCTTACCCCCCCCCCCCCCCCCCCTTAAAAAAAGTAAACGTTTCGGTAATCGGACTATATAGTCATTTTTTTCCGATATCGAATTGCACAGATAATTTCGAATTTTAGGGAAACTCAAAACTTTCAAATCTTTGAAAATTTATTTGAGGAGATAACTTTTATCGAAAATTTGATTAGAAAAAAATTTTGTCTCATAAGATGCCCGCGATAACTGAATTTCCATAGGATTTCCGTACATATTTTATTTAAGCGAGATATATCTTTATGTACAACTTTAGTACCCTCAATTAGAAGGAAAAATAATTGATACAGATAGGTATGCTGCAAGTAGTGGCTATGGTAGCTCGTATAGGTTCATGACTTTCAGCTTTTCAGGCTTACTGTTGACAATTTATTCTTCTTTGAAGACATTGAGAGAAAACATGAGTGGAATAAGTAGGATATTGCTTTCAATTGAGCTTCAGAAAATTTCTGTCAATGAATAAATTTTTTTGTCGATGAATAAAAATTTTTGAACAAAATTTTTCTTTTATTTTTTTTTCTTCGATTCTACAATTTTGGCCATTTTTTGAAGATTATCAACAATTTCTAAAGTCTTTGAATATTGAAGTCAAGTCAGTAGTAAAAAGTCGAAATCGAAGATGTCAATTTATTCGCTGAAAGTTTGTTGAAAAGATTCTCGGAAACTTAGCGAGATAGGGCGATGTCGTCTGAACCTTTTTTGTAGCTCTTGAGATTCTATGTAAAAAAGGATTCGACAAAAATTGTGCTATCTTGCTTAGTTTCCGAGATGTTCTCTGAAGTAGAACGGTCAGAAAATCGACTCATTCTTAATCTAAGATTATCTAGTGAACTTGGACCAGTCTGAGCTTGATTCCCGGCAAACTTTTCAAATCCATCAACTCTTGTCACTTAGAATCTGCTGTGTTCCGTTAGCATCGTTGAAAACACCTGCTTGAATCAAATCGACTCCCTTGAACTTAATTGTCATATGCTGACACTTTCGAAATTCATAAAAAGCACCATTTTCAATACGTTTCACTCCATTTTCATGAAACCAAATTCTTAGCGGACATCCCATATATTTAGCATCACTCTTCCTGATGGTTTCTATCCTATTGTTTTGCAGCGAAAGTGTGTTGTATATCAGAATACCATAGAAAGAATCTCCATTGATACTCGTGAATGAATTGCGATCCAAGTACAGATTAGCTAATCTACATGAGTCGAATGCACCTTTTGCTATCGATCCTGCTGAAAGTTGGTTGTGACTAAGACGAAGAGTACGAATAGTCATATGAGCAAAGCTTCCTTCTTCAATAGTCTCAATTCCATTTGATTCCAAATGGATCTGAGTAATAATTGAATCCCTCAATCCAGAGAATGCATTACAAGAAATCCTTTTGATTCTATTGTATGATAAACTAAGCTTCGACATCTTCTTTAAATCCTTGAAAATTCCATCATTTAATTCCACAATTCTATTAAATGATAAATCTAAGTTAGAAAGGTTTTCGTGATGAAAGGTACCTGACTCAATTGTTTTTAATTTGTTGAACGATAGAGAAATAGTTCGTAATTTTTTGAGTCCTCGAAATGTACTAGCTGATAAATAGGTCAGGTGGTTTACTTGGAGATTTATGAATTCCAGATGCGTCAAATTGGCCAGAGAATCTTCAGTAATGCTTCTGATGGAATTAAAACCAACCCGCAAACTTTTAATACTGGTAGGCAGTGACCTCGCAAAATCCAAATTCTGTAAGGCATTTTTGCTCAAGTCAAGTTCATATAAGTTGGTGTTTTTAAAGGCACCATCTTCAATTGTTGTGATATAGTTATCATTCAGGCATAGGCTCTTCATGAATTTATTCAGAATCACATCCTTTCGAATAATCTCAATACTGTTTTTAGCAAGTGCAATGTGTAAAATAGATTCGGGTAAATCATTGAATAACTCTGATGGAATTTCACGAATTCTGTTTCGGTCTAACGTAAGAACCGAGAAGTAATTACTTGAGATTTTGTACCAATTTCGTCGAAATGCGGTTAGTCCGAAGTAGTCTAAATGTAGTGAGCGTGATAGCACATGTATTGACATATGCAAAGAATCCTTTGGGCAAAGAATTTTCGTTGATAGATGAAGAGACTCGATAATTCCATTCGGACTTCTACATAGACCCACTTGTAACCGGCTTACATCAGCAAAATTCCATGGAGACATTTCGCTTTTTGGTGACTCCTCTGGAATAGTTGGGGTAGTTCCTGTGATAGTCAGTCTTTGCAGTGGCAAAGATGCGATTGGAAAGCCAGGAAGTATCGGTTTACTTTGCGATTCATTCTGCTTTATTCTCAGAAATAGCAAATTATTTCCCTCCAATATTATCTCTACAGATTTTGATATATGATACAGATTCCTACTTTTTAGGATTTTTATGTTGTTATTTGATAGATCCAAACGTTCAAGCTTATTCAATCCGCTGAAATTCATATTGAGCCAGGAAATGCTATTATTAGCCAATGATAACGTTCTCAAATTGGTCATTCGAAAAAAAATTTGGCTTGGAACTGTCGTTAATTTATTATTCCCCAAATTCAAGTTTTCTACGAATATTAAATCATTAAGAGCATTAAATGCAATGTTTTGAAGTTCCAAATCAGACATGTCGAGGACTGTAGCAGTCACACAGAAGGAGAGGGCATTTGTCGAGTTCGAGATACATTTTGCATTCAAGAGACTCTTAGGATATCCAGATATGGCAGAAATATTCAAATTATAGCTTCCTCGCAGGATCTCAATCCCTGATGTCCAATGGAGCGAATAGATTCCAAGGAGGAAAATGATTAACCACATTCTATTGCTCTACGAATCTGAAAATATCCAATAAATCCATCAGTAGTTGTGCTAAGTAATTCTCTCTCAGATACACTTATGTTTTAAATATTCATTATCCTGGTGATGAAAGTAGAATGACAATATATTGGAGAAAGATAGAATTGATAACAAACATGGGAATTTTTTTGGTAAGAATTATCAAATCTGATCAGATCCAATTGGAACAGTTTCTCGGATCAGAACAGATACAATTGGATCTGAACAGATGTAATCAGAGCTCACCGAATCTTATTCAATCAAAGCAAATCTGACAGATCAGTAATTTAATAAATGATGAATGAAAGTTAATTACTTAAAATTTTTACATCCAGTTGAATCATATTTGATTAGATCTGACTAGATTCAATTAGATTTGATGATCCGATATGGATGGATTTAGTTAATAAAATTGGATCTAATCAAATCCAACTCAGCCGGATCAGATTCAATTAGATCTAACCAGATCTATTCAGGCATAGATCTAATTTGATCTCCCTAAATCTAATTAGAATCGGATCTGAAATAACTGAATCTATTCATGTCCAATTTTGCGATGGAATCAGATTTGAACATTCTTTCCTTGGTTTCAATAAAATATTACTCACAAATCAAGAAATCTCCTATCTACAGCATGTCGCGACTATACACTTCTCTTCGGAGTGAAGCTTCTTCAAATACTGATTTGAGGAATAGGTGAGGAAAACCTTAAACTCAAGAAAGTTTCGAATAAACTTACAGGATTCGGCCACGTGCCTTACAAATTTCAAATAAAATTTTACACACGAATACAGGAATGAAATTGTATCAAGTTATGAAATCATTCTGATAATTCTTCATTACTATTGTACAATAAAACCAATGTCATACTCACACAAGTCGTTGCAAGAACATTTGAAGGAAATAATGCTTTTCATCACGTAGTTCACGAGTTTGAAATAAAATTTCATTTCTTGACCGAAAAATAAAATTTCAATGAGTCATGGAAAGGAAAACGAACAATTTTGCGACGAAAATATATTCAGTGAGAAAGGCTTCTTTGAATTTCAATAAATTTTCGATCAAGTATGTAATTGAATTATTCTATTCAATTGAATTTCGAGTAGGATTATAATTTTAAGGAAGCCGGCCTGGTTCAGGGGTTGCTCGGGCTTAATTACTCTAGCAATTTTGAAAATGCTGCAAAAATTCCGTAGTTATCCCGAATGATTACCATATTTTTACCGCATTATTTCAGTTCGTTTGGCCAGTTTTCCTACTGTCAATGTGCAGCATATTTCCAGCATTATTATCGCCTTTGGTAGGTACAGAAAAACCTAGTTGTTTTGAAAGTGCAAATTTCGTAGTTATACCCTATAATTACCATATTTTTACTGTGAATATGCGCATTTACGCCTTATAGCTCTACTGCCGCAGAAATGCGGTCATGATGCCGTAAATCAGGGCAAAAAAGAAAAGTCGATAAGATTCATAGAGGAATAAAAACATAAATACAAATCTGAATTCTTTATTGAATGGATAAATAAATGAATAAAAATTTCGAGGAAAGAGATTCTGAAAAAAAAGTAACGTTCCGAGCGGGATTGAACCCACAATCGTCGGATTATCAGTCCGCCTTTCTACCAAGTGAACTAATAGGAGCGCGCATATAATAATAGCAAATTTTAATCCTCATTATTTCATCTAAGCCTTGTAACGTAGGAAAAACGTTAAATATGGCCCGAGCGCTACATACGGCCCTACCCCACTCCAAATAACGGTTGCCATGGCAATTTTCGTTGCTACGGAAAAGTCACGTGACAATTAGTGGTGGGGGAAGGCTCTGGCGGGTATAAAAGGGCGACGCTCGCTCAAATTAATCAGACGGCTCACGGCTAACGGAGGTGACGGATCTCCCGAAGCCAACTCAACGGAGTAAAATCCTGAGAGTGTCTCACCCCCTGGCCAACGGCGGTTTCGACAACCTGAGCCCCACTCAACGGAGAAGACTTCCGAGAGTGTCTCGCTCCCAAATCCTTACCCCAACGAGTGTTCTGCACTCCACGTGGGCAACGTTGGCAGCCAGTATTCTGATAATACTCTGCCGACATCCTACCGACATTCTGCCGACATTCTGCCAACGGAAGGCCGACTTCCTGAGGTTAAAAACAACGGAGTATCGGGGACTCCCAAGTGAAGCACAACGAACTCGCGGTTCCGAGTGTTATTATTATTATTATTGAATTCCTAAAAATTGATAATTTGATTCTATGTATAAGCGTTATATACTTGGTATAATTTTTCATTGATAATTTATATATAGTACACACATTTCATACATTCCACCCACACACACCCACACTTTCCAAAATATATATATGTATTATTTTCCCTTTTACATATATACTGATTTTCTTTATGTAGTAGTTAGTTTAAATTGAATAAATTGTTTTATTTTCCTTTTTAAATTTGTGTTCTGCCTTCTCATTTCTCATTCCCTCTCTCTCAAGTCTAAGAAGTAGGTAAAATAAGTAATTTAAGAATTTTGGTATGTTACAGCCTTTTTTCTTTAGACTAATTAAAGTAGAATTTGTGAAGGAGAGAGATTTGGAGAAAAGTTGAAAATATTGGTGACACGACAGCTCATCCGTGGACAAATAATCTGCGACATTTCATCCGTGTCATTCTATCATGGCGACATTTCAATTACCGACAAATTATTCATCGATAATATCTCTTCACGATAATTCATCCAAGTGACATTTGTCCTCGAAAGTAATCATTGAATTTTGGTGATCTGGGATCGTTCATCGGCCTCATTGTCCATTTTGTAGTGTGGGTACATGTGGTTGTCAATTATTTTTTTGGATTTTTGCTTCCAAATGGAAGCTTTACTTTCATGAAGATTTTTGAATTGAATTTTTTTTATTGCAAAACACCCAAAATGATCTGGAGAATCCGAAAATGATATTTAGAAAAAAATGTCTGTGTGTATGGGTGTGTGTCTGTATATTCAATTTCCGCCTAAAATTCTCGTATTTTAACGGTATATTTATCGTAGTAAATATGATTCTGATAAAAAATTGAAGTATTTGAAAAAAAATGCGTCAGTAATGTCCGTCAAATAATTATGTGATTATGCGTTAGTCTGATTGGCTATTATTTTCTACTTAATTCTGCATTTTATGAAATTTTATATTGATTTTGTTAATTTCAATGGCACTTTATGGCTGATGAATACAAACTGATCAAATAGTATCAATTCATTATTATTATTATTGATTGTTCTTAGGAAATTTGTAATTCGGTTGATTTGTCCTTCGGATAGATTGTCTCTCGGATTTTTTGTCTGCGGGGGAAATTTCGTGGATGATTTGTCCACGGACCATATTTGACGTAACCAACATATTTGAACGGAATCCAGAATTAATTTTTTATTCATGAAAATAAATATCAAATTCTACCTAATGAAGTTTCTTCTAATCACTTGATGTAAATATTCAACATCTGGATTGATGCCAAACACCAGCATATTATCGCATCATTACAGCTTGAATATATTCATATATGGATATTTTTCGGTAAAATTTGCGCCTTTCTATCGTACCTTTACGGCATTACCACGGTAATCTTATGGCATTGCTACAGTAATTCCACTGCATTACTATGGTCAAAGAACTGGTCAATTTAAATACCACATTGTTATCAACCCTTTACGGTAAATATGCGGCATCCACATTAATGTCGAAAATTTACCGCATTTTCAGCGGATTTTCGAAACTGTTTGGGTAGTCAGGATTAATCATTAACATAGTTATGCTGGGCGCCAATTGGTTTAGGCTAACTAATAGACCTGAATAGGGAAATTGTGCCCAAAGTAAGTCGATCAAAGTGGAAAAGAACGAATAAACACATACACTCAGCAAAACAATTAAAGGAGCAGAATTTTTTTCCCATTTTTTCAGTGTTTTTCAAAGGACTGTAACTTCGCGAGAAATGATCGGATCGGGATGAAAAAAAAAGGAAAATGAAGCTTGGAATGTGGATTTTTGAAATCTTGGGATAGAAATTTTTTTTGAACATTATTTATGGCACGAAAAAAGCAATGAAGGTGAAGAAATTTTTTTTGTTTTTTTTTTTCAATTTTCAAAATGATCTACGGGCTCCAAAAAAAATTTTTTGGCTCAGCCTGTGACAGGGTCTTTGAGCCTGATTCCTTAGCTCCAATTAGAATTTTTTTTTTTTTCTGTACGCCCATTTGTCACTGAGATATCGGCAATTGAATGAAAAAACACTTTTTTGTCTTCGATCATCGATATCTCGTGAACTACTGGTCGCACAGCGAACGGATGGTGGGTTTCGTAAACTTGAATCAATGCTCTATGGGTATCTTTCAGTCTTTTTTGGGAAAAAAAAATTTTTTCATTCGTAAAATTGGTTTGAAAAAGTAGCAAAAAATGAAGTTTTTTGGTGTTTTTGAAAAACGACCTGAACTTCGCGAATATTACGAAAAGTGCTAATGTTTTAAGGTGCTTTTTGAGTTCAAGATATGCCTAGACACCCTGCAAAATTTCAAGTCGATCGTTTGAATCATTTTTTTAAATCAAGCTCTCAAAGTTCCAGCAATAATTTAAGGAGCACGTTTTTGCCCCTTAAACGTGAATTAACGATGATTAAGGTGATTATTTTTTCCATCCAAATTTCGACCAATAGAATTGCACCATTCGACGAAACAAAATAACGCCTACACGATATTTCACTGGAAATTTTTGGAAATTCCACTGGAAATTTTTCATGTTGCCTATATATAAAAAACAAACGATTTGTCAATCCATGTGACTCTAAATTTTGAATTTCTAACTGAGAATTTGTCTCATGGTGCAATTCTATTGGCCCAAATTTGGATGAAAAAATAATCCCCCGAATACCACTCGAGCTTCAAAATTAATCGGGTAATTTTCCTCTAGGTTCCCTGCAAACAAACGAAGTCGTCAAGTTTTTCAGAAAAATCACTCGTGCTTCGCACTCGTGATTTTTAACCTGAAAAACTTGACTCCTTCATTTGTTTGCAACAAACCTATCGGAAAATTACCCGATAATTTTGAAGCTCTTGTGGTATTACATGTGATAATTTTTTTTTTCATCATTTTTTTCGTCGTTTCGCATTACATGATGAACATTTCATAAACAATCATCAAAGCTAAGAAAAAAATGATTTTTAAATAATTTTTTTCAAATTTAAGGAGAATTAAAATTTTTTTTAAATAAAGAATGGAATTTAAAAAAAATTCAATTTTCCTTAAATTTGAAAAAAAAAAATTTAAAATCATTTTTTTCTTAGCTTTGATGAATGTTTATGAAATGTTCATCATTTAATGTGAAACGACGAAAAAAATGATGAAAAGAAAAATTATTACCTTAATCATCGTTAATTCACGTTTAAGGAGCAAAAACGTGCTTCTTAAATTATTGCTGGAATTTTGAGAGTTTGATTTAAAAAAACGGTTCGAACGATCGACTTGAAATTTTTCAGGGTGTCTAGGCATATTTCAAACTCAAAAAGCACCTTAAAACATTAGCACTTTTCGCAATATTCGCAAAGTTCAGGTCGTTTTTCAAAAACATCAAAAAACTTCATTTTTTGCCACTTTTTCAAACCAAAATTAAGAATGAAAAAAAAAAATGTATCCCAAAAAAGATTGGAAGATACCCATAGAGCATTGATTCAAGTTTACGAAACCCACCATCCGTTCGCTGTGCGACCAGTAGTCCACGAGATATCGATGATCGAAGACAAAAAGGTGTTTTTTCATTCAATTGCCAATATCTCAGTGACAAATGGTCGTACAGAAAAAAAAAAAAATTTCAATTGAAGCTAAAGAATCAGGCTAAAAGACTCTGTCACTGGCTGAGCCAAAAAAAATTTTTTGGAGCCCGTAGATCATTTTAAAAATTGAAAAAAAAAAACAAAAAAAAGTTCTTCACCTTCATTGCTTTTTTCGGGCCCTAAATAATGTTCAAAAAAAATTTCTATCCCAAGATTTCAAAAGTACATATTCCAAGCTTCATTTTTCTTTTTTTTTTTTATCCCGATCCGATCGTTTTTCGCGAAGTTACAGTCCTTTGAAAAACACTGAAAAAATGGGAGAAAAATTCTGCTCCTTTAATTGTTTTGCTGAGTATCGAATGGGGTTTGATTTGGATCACACAAGAATAATGAGAATTGCAGAATTAAGGACCAGTCTATGGAGGTAAAATCAGCGCTAACCGCGGGTGAGCGTAACTGACGGTTAAATCCAGAATGACGATGAGAACTCAACAACTGAAGGGTAACACTGTTGTTCGCCATTCTTAATTCAAAAATTTCCAGTTACGTTGACCCACACTTAGCGAAATTTGTCCCGAAATTAAAGTTACGCTAAGCCGCGGTTAGCGCTAATTTTAGCTCTATAGACTGGCCCCAAGCAGATGAAAAGTAACTACAATTTTACGTACAATTGATCGAGTAATTCATTCAAGAAAATTGTCAATAAATTGACTGTGTTCTTCGGCGATTCCCAATGATAGATCAACTTATTACAATTTAGATAAATAATCTGAAAGCAAATTAAAAAATAGGTAGAACAATTATAATAGATTTGAATAGTTAATCGTGTACTGTCGAAACACGTGGCAGCCACAATGACGCCCGAACCACGAGTGATTTACGTCAGTTGCTGTAGCATCGGCGTGGTTCACTTCACCCCTCGATCGATAATTGGGTCTGTATGCTCTTTTTAATTTTGATCAATTAATTATAAAATACCTACGTGAGATATCGAGGCAGCCTATTTAACCAAACCTCAGGCCTCTGTTTCATCAGTTTATATTCAGGTTTCAATTCATTGAAAAATTGGATTGTATTCGATGATTCGTGCACACCTACTATTCAAATGGCCCAATGAGGTCACTGATAAGTAGCACCGTGAAGTTCCACGTCTGAAGAAGTCTGGTATAATTGATAAGCAACTATATATAGTCTATGAATATTAGGGAAGAGGACTGTTTTATCATAAAAACGTTAGAAATTACCTTTGACGATCGAAATTTGACGAATCAAATTTGCAAAAAATTAAAGATGCGATCGTGATTAAGAGTTTCAATTCGGATATTCTGTTCCAGAAATAATTAAACGGAGCAAGATATTATTGAAAAAAAATAAAGAAAAAAACGATTTCAACGGGTCAACATCACTTCCTGGCTCTCAACGAGGCATAGCAAGTTTTGCATGATTACGCGATGGTCAATGATATTCAACTAATTCATCCTATTGTTAATTAATAGGTTTCTCCAACAAGTGTAAGTTACACTGCTAGTGCAAGTGCTTGAGTGAATTATCAATGTATTTTCGGTTATTCAACAGTTAGCCTTTCAACAATTTAAAGTCATTCAACATAAATCAATTATTGGTTTGTTCAACGGGACAATAGTTTTTTTTTGACGATATTATTTGACGGACAAGTGCCTTATTGTAGTGACGAAACTCTCTTTGAGCAATGAAAATGATCTATTGGGGGTATTCATGCATTTCACCAGTTTCTTCACGGCCTTTTCAACATCCTCATCTAGCCGATTTCAGTCCTCATTGAGATCTTGATGGGTTATCGAACAACAAGTATATTCATTTTCCCGATATTGACCAGCACATGTGACAACCGGGGAAAAATGCTATCAATACATATTGAAGACTTTTAATTTTTCAGACATTTTCATTTTGGTACAAAAATTGTAGAAGGGATGCGTTTACCCTCCAAACTCCTTAAAAGCTATGCCACATAAGACGCAAACGTATACGCAACGCAGGAAGCAATGTAATGCCCGTTTTTTGAATTTGAATCAAACAATTGACGATATAGATATTTTCAGCTAATGGACTCGGAAGATATTAAAAAATAAATACAATCGCAATTAATAAAAATGGAAGAAATAGAGTCATAATCTTCTCGTCAATTCGAAAGATTCTTCATGGTCATTGTCTTTCATCTCCAAGAAAAGATTTTTGTGTAAAAGCCATGGGAATCTTCTTTTTGGTTACTGAGTCCAACGCGCTAACGACAACGATTTTTTATTCATAATATAGATATCAAATTCAAGAAATAATGAATTAAGTTAAATCCAACCATCAATAAATAGTGATAATCTATTGGAATCCATTTTTTTTGCATCTTCAATCAACTTGGAATAGAATAAGATTTTGAAATTTTAACAGCTGTCATTTAAATTATATTCAAGTTGAATGAATTCACGTGGTAACGCACAACACTGCGCTTATTATGCACCTGCGTCTTATGTGGCATAGCCTTAAGGAGGTTCCCAAGGACCCGCGGAGCTCAACTTTTAAAAAGATTTCCCCATGTAAAATACTATAGATAGAATAATATATGGTTGAGGCACAGTGTTCCCTTTCCCTGCCATTTATATGCGCAGAAGTTCAAAAATACTCTCATTGCGTCGTTTCTCCGATCTGGTAACATGCCAGACATGCTGTTAGTGAACTCCTCGTAGTTATTGGAGACCGCTACGTATTTATGGTCTTTCAAACTTCTCGCGCCGTGGGACGTTGCCAAGTCGCAATCTCCCCCTCTTCAAGTTACGAAAATAACCGTGAAAACCAACAAAAGTACTTGACTTTAACGAAAATTTATAACAAAACTAATACCGCTTGCTTTGGTTATTTTTACAGAAAAATATTTCTTATATCTTCAATTACTGATTCTCAATTTTTTTTAAAAATTAATAGAAAATTGCTCTTGAAATTTAATAAAAATGTGTGTGAAACCATTGATCGGGAGTGGGTTTACATGTTAAACATACGAATTTCAGTTGTTAATATCTCCTAATTAACCCCCGCAAGGACTATTCAAATAAATTTCTATATATGAAGGGCACTTTTGACTGTGTGTATGCCAAGTTTCAGAAAAATCTATAGAAAAGTGATTTGCTTGGGAACGTCCTTAACTGTGATGATTTTTCAAATGATTAATTTTCGTGTTAAAATGCCGTGCACCGTTGAGCGCCACCTACAAGGCGTCTGATTGGTCGATTCAAATATGACTGGTATTGTTGAACTAGCCAAAGAGGTAATCTCCGAAGTCGACCGGAAGCTGAACTTCACATGTTGTAGCATAGGAGCCGAATATTTCCGAGGTAACATTTGCCAGTACGACTTTACGTGTGTGCATATAAACACAAAACTCTTCACTCAGTTGTGTTCAAATCATGTCTCAGTTTTCCCTCAAATTTTGTATCAACAAAATCAAAATAAAACTCCACAGAAATAAATTCAACGAAATTTAAAGATATTTCCAGTTTCCCTAGTGCAATTTATACGAGAGTACAAGTTCATTCCAGATTTTCTTGGAAAATACCGCGCGACAGTTTTTAACATAACCCCATTAATTTAACTTTCTATAATCCAACTACAATCGTATGAAGTTCGTGAAGAAAATCTGAAAAATCAAGGGAAATAAAAAAACTATAAATTGTGGATTGTCTTCATAAAAAAATGGAGAAAAACGAGAATTTAAAGGCTTTTGTCTTATCAGCGAGGGAGTACCTGAATAATCCAAATGAGACGACGACTTCAGTTTTGCAACGGAATTTGGGGGCAAGTTTTCTTCACAATAAAATTTTTTTAAAGTAATTCTCATTTTCAATTCCCACAAAAAACCAAGAGAGAAACAAAGATATTTGACAAAATATAGGAAAATCTAAAATAGTGAATTTTCCATCACATTTTCCTTTTGCATAGGAAATTTAGAGTTTAAAAAAAGTTGCCAGTTCTCCAAGAATATCTTGGAAACTAAGCGAGATAGAGCGATTTCGCTCCAATCATTTTTTGTAGCTCTTCAAATTGTCTACAAAAAAAGACTCAAGCAAAATTGCCCTATCTCGCTTGGATTCCGAGATATTCTCAAATCAAAAACTGGTGATATAATGAAAAGAATTCGGCTGAAATATTCATATTTTTCTGTTATTCCGAGATGTTTATTAAAAAAAGAAAAATTTCTATAACTAATTTTAGAAGTATAATTATTTATCACTAAAGATTAATATGAGAAGAAGCTGATGTAATTTATATTCGACATGAAATAAAATAGATCTTATCAAACCTGCAAAGTCTCGAAAATATATCGTGTTCCCAGAGTGAAAAGAGCGTAACAAGATATAGCAAACGTGTATCACTTAAGCCATTTTCGCTTTAAGATTACGACATGATATTGAAAGCAGCACAAATCTGATAATTTTTTTTTAATCCATAAATTATTTGAAAAAATGAGAAATATGCAAATTCAGAAAATTTATAAAATTGTAAGTGCCAATTTTTTTAAGATTGTTTCTATTACATTAATTTAATTGCTTAAACAAATCCAAAGAATTGTCAGATGTGTATGCTCATTTCTTTAACATAAAAATATTTGGACTCAACGCACTAAATAAAATTTTAAAATTTCTTAACATTGAAAATATTTGCAAAAATATCTTCATAAAAAGTGGTAATTTTCTTCTTTCAGGTGCTGATGAATCCTCTGGAAAGCAGCATCTTCACCCCTGGCTCTCAATTAGTGTCGGAGTTCTACGAGACTCTTTATGCTCTCATCACCACATTGACCCCCATGAATCCTCTTCTCTGGAGCACATTGGACCTTCTCTACAGCCTCACAACCCTCCCCGCCTCCCTAAATGCTCTCATCCACACCTACGAGTTTCCCCAGCTTCTCTCGCCTCTTCTCTCCACCTCTCTGATCCCAGAAAAACGCATGAGGCTCCTCAAGCTTCTAAAAAAATTAACAAAAGACATAAAAATCCATTGGCAAGAGTCTCATCTTCCTGGACTCATTCAGACTCTAACGCAATGGATAAATCCCTCTCAAGACACCGAACTCATAACAAATTCTCTTGCTCTACTCATAAATCTCTGTCGTAAAAATCCTCCCGCAATTTACACACTCAATGACACAATTAACAGCAAAAAATTCCACAAAAATTTACTTCGTCTCCAACAGAATAATCCAAAAATTCAAATTCTCTGCAGTAAAATTCTTCTCATAATGGAAGAAACAAACTACGAAATTCCAGAAAAATTTATTCGCAATTTTGTTTGTATAACATTTAAAAATATCGAAGAAACAATTGAAAATGATAATTTAAAATTATTGACTGAAACCGTGGAATTCTTCGAGGAGGTACGATGCCATGAGAAGACAAAAAATTCACTATTGAATTACGATAATTATATGACTAATTTGAAGAAAATCATTGATAGTCTTGAGAATAAGAGTCACGAGATGATTGAAGTAGTTTCAATGTTTTTTGCTTCAATTTTGAAGTTAAAAATTCCTGGAATTTTTCAATTACATCCAATTCTTGCTAGAATTGCTCTTAAAAATTTGAAAGAGTCGAAAGTAAGAAAAAATTCTTTGTGTCTTTTGAAAAATGTAATTATAGATTCTCGAAGAAATAAGAATTTTCAGGAAATTCTGTCTGATAAGAAGATAAATTTCATTATTTCTTTCGTTATGTCCGAGGAACTTTCAGCAAATCCTGTACTTCTCATTGAATTGGTCCAGTTGATTCAGGAATTGACGAAAATCTCGAATTACAAGCAACAAGTGAGTCAAAATTTTTCGGAGCCAAAAATCCGGGAAACAATGAGAAAAATCGAGGATGAAAATGCTAAAGACTTGATAAAAAGTCCATCAACTTCACTCTACATAAATCTTCTTTCACTCATCTCTGATTTGTCATCGTCTGACTCGAAATGGTTGACACTGTATACCGAGATGATACAAAATCGTAAAATTCAGTTGCTAATGGCTATTTCGATATTTAGAAGTGACTATGAGACAAAATCAAAGACATTGTCGTTGATTGCGTCTGTTGGATTCAATCAGGAATGCATTTCCGGTGTTACAAAGTACCTAACAGAACTCGAAAATATTCTGCTTCTCGAGAAATCCTTTGAATTCTCACATGTTGATGTAAAATTTGAAAATATAGAAAAATACAAGAGAATAACACCAGAAAATTGGGAACGTTTGGAGACAATTATTGATAAATTTAATGAAAAAATTGATAAAAATGAAATACAAAATGTTTTTGGCAGTGAAATTATGGAAATGTATGATTATAAAATCAATGGAATGAAGAAAACTGAGGATAATTTGAGGCAATCATTGATTTCAGCTGAAAAAAGAGGAACTTTTTTGCAGCACAAAATATCACGAATCGAGGGAGAATTAATGAAAATCAATGAATTATTATATTCATCGCAAAAAAATATTGAAATTTTACAGACTGAAAATTCAGGACTTCATGAAAAATTGAATGGAGCTGAGAAAGAGAGCAAGAAAATTCATGAGAATCAGAAAATGGAGATTCAGGGATTGAGGAAAATTGTTGCAGATAAGTCGAGGATTATTGATGAATACTCGGAGTTGAAAAGAGAGTTGGAAGAGGCGAGTGAAAAAGTTGATGTTTATGGAAAAAGAATCAAGGAATTGGAGGCTGAGAACAACGTGTTAGGGACGGAAAATGAAGAATCGGCTGGAAAAATTCAGGAGCTTGAGAAAAATATCGAGAAATTTCAGGGTAGTGTTGCGAGAAGGGAAATGACAATTAAGGAGAAAATTAGGGAGTTGGAGGGTGCTCATGAGGCTATGAGTGCACTCAAGCAGGAGAATGAACAGCTCATGAGACAGTGCAAGAGTTATGAAGGTACGATAACTGAAAAAGAAGAGAATTTGAAGAAAATGGCAGCAGAATTGGTGGAATTAAGCAGAATGAGAGACATGATTTTCCAGTTAACTGCCAATAAAAAAGATAATCAGAATGAAACTACTTGATTTTTATTAATAATTATAAATTCATATTTTTTCCATGACTTTGTACAGTTTCTCATTTTAATTCAGAGATTAAGGATTTTTAATCGACGATTAAGGATTTTTAGATTGTTTAAAAATAAATTTATTAAGGAAATCGAAATTTTTTAGTGTCTGATTGGTTTAATGATTTTCCCTTCAATCTAGGCATGAAGAAAATTCTATTGGAATTCTGAGAATTTCCTACAAAAAAGCTCTCTCGATTCTTTTCCCTGAATCTCTTCATTTTAAAGATATCTGCAGAATAATCTACATTGAATTTTTCATTTATTTCTGAAAATAGATTTTATGTTAATTTCAAGAATTTTTATTCGTAAATATAATTTTATTACATTTTATTACAATTATTCATTAAAATTATTCTCTTTATTTTTTCAATAATTAAAATACTGTAATTATTATCTTGCAAGGAATGATAATTCCAAAGTTTCTTATCATTATTATTTATTTTTTCAATTAAATGAATAATTTAAGCAGAGAATTAATTACATCTTGTCATATTTCTTTTCAATTGACGACTGAAAATAAGAATTCTCAATAATTTGTGTCATCTTAAAAACAAAGGGGCGTAAGTGCTATACTTGTACACAGGCACTTAGGCCTCTTTGTTTCTAAGATGACAATATATTAACGGCATTTCCCTGTCAATTCATATAACATAGGATTAATCCATTAATCATTATTTTTCACTAATTTTTTTTTGTTTCATTCTTTACATATAATTTTAGATATGTCGAAATTCGCGAGGAATTAATCAATATTGTACTTAGATTTTTCTGTTTCATCACAATTAATTCTCTCCTTTTGTTACATTATATATATTATGTATTTTTCATCCATCATTTCAAATCCATTAAGGCATTATTATTATTATCTATTGCCTTCAAATTTTTCAAGAATTTTTGAAAAATTCTTTTGTCTTCGAATTTCAATTCTTTGATGCAAATTCAATCAACTAAAGTAATTATTTATTTCACGATAATTATTGCTATATGAAAAAATGAATTCATCATCTACTTATGATAAATATTTATATCTCCACATGTTTTTTTTTAATTTTCTAAATTGTGCGATGATTCCATTGACACAGATGAAGAAATAAAAAAATTATTTATTTAATTAACTTGGCTAAATAATTTATTAGTGAAGTAATGGGAGTAGATCAGAATTATTTTGATGAAATTTCAGAAATTATTTGGACTCGAGAAAATTTTTCAAGACACTCTTTTTTGTAGCTCTTAAAATTCTGTACAAAAAGAATGTCTTCTCATAATGTTTCTATGCTCAAGCATTCCAAAGATATTCGCAAAGGAATCTATGAACGATTTTTCAATTTATCCTCTTTCATTACTTCACTAATAAATTTCCTTATTCAATCTTTCTATTCCCTTTCATCCTGTCAACCTTTGGCTCTGAGGAGAGAAAACAATTTTATTCTCACCTCGATGAAATTGAATGCAGAGAGAGCACCAACGAAAAAAAAAATTTCTTATTTAATAAGTAACATCGAGACGTTGGACATTTAAATGCATTTTCAGTTTCTTAAGCAGAAAAAAGATTCTCATTTACCACTGGAATGACAATTGTTTCATTTTTTTTTCATTCATGGGTTTCTCGAGTACGAAAGAACCAAATTATTTAAAGAACAGAATGTAAAGATTTGTGCTCAGAAAAAAAAATAAATTCAATTCTATTTGAATTATCTACTTAACATTTTTAATTTCCAAATAATTCATAGACTCAATAAGTAACAGAGAAAAAAATTCCCAAATTTTTTTAACCAAAATCACAGAAAAAAATATAACAGTGAGAGAAAAAAAAAGTATAAAAATTTATACGGAGTACAGTTTTTTGTTTTTACTTATCTAAGTATTGTCTTCAACTTGAACCATCAAGTTTTGCAATTTTCCTTCTTTCATTTGCACCCTTCGGTAACATATTTCCTCCATCGATCGGATTGAAAAAAAAATATTCGAAAAGAAAAAATTCACCTAAAAAGCACTGAGAGCAAGACGATCACAGCTGTTTGATCTACTTGATCCACTTGCTCTCATCCCGTCATTTTGAAATCATCAACTTCCTCTACTCCACGGTTGCTCTTTGGCTGAGGCGAAAAGTAAATAGAAACAACTAGTAATCATATTGATAGCAGCAGCAAGCCAGAATACAAGATGCCAACGTGATAATGTTTCATGTCCAGCAATTAATCTGCCAACTACATAAGGTGCTAAAAATCCACAGGCATTGGCAGTTGCATTGCTGAGTCCGTAGAGAGTTCCAGCATACCTTTGAAAAAAAATAAAAATCAAAAAATGTTTATTGTATCAGGAATATCTTCGAAACAAGTGCGTCCAAAACAAAAAAAGACAAGAGACCATTTATTGTTATGGACTTCGAAAGCTTCAAAAAAGGTCTCTTTCTACATTCCCATAAATCCAATGGTCCCCGAGAATTCCCATTTTTTCATGAATTTTATTATCAATCGATTCATTTTCATCAATATGAGATATTTCGAAAATTATGGAAGCTAGAAAATTTTCCATGAATTTCGATAATTCTGGAAAATCTCAAATAGTGAGATATAACTGATTTTGAAGGAAGTATATAGGCAAAAAAAGGTGCAGAGGCTTAATTTGAGGAAGTTAAAAAAAAATCGAAAATAATTTTCAGAACATTTTAAAAATATTTCGAAAATTCTGAAAAAATCTCAAATAGTGAAATATAACTGATTTCTTTTGTCATTTTTTTTGTAGCCCGCAAAATTTTCTGCAGAAAAGGTGTTCCCAAAAATTCCCCTACCTTCCTCAGATTTCGCGATATCCGCGAACTAAGCCTAAACGTAATTTTATTGTCAATCGAGACTTCATCAGCATACCTTGGCGCAAGAGCAATATGATTCATCTGATTGCCAGCATAAATAGCACCCTGAAGTGATCCAAGCCCAGCTAGCATAACCATCACCCAAACTCTGTCGCAACCAGCCCAAATAGCACCAATGAAGCTCAAACTTGGACCAAGTGAGCCGATAGTATTCCAGAATTTCATTGACGTCAGTGGCGAGAGAATCCTGCGTTCCAGAAGACTATCAGCGAAACTGGAGATGACTAAGCCCATTATCCACGCTGTGAGATAAGGTAGAGTCGATAATAAAGCGTCTGACTGAACGTCGAAATGTAAAATTCTGTCCATGTAAGCGGGTAATTCGGTCAAGAGGGTGTAGAATGCCCAAGCTTGACCGGATTGGCTGATAGTTATTGCCCACATCGGTCCTGACTTTAATACTGCTAGCCATGGAACCCCTCTGTCATCATTCTGTAAAAAAATAATTCATCATTCAGCAATTTCACATAATTCTTAACGTAGTTTTCTTTGATTATCCATGAAATATTCATGTGGCTACCTCATTTTTAGGCTCCACGCAAGCTTCAATGTACAGTTTTTCTTGCAGATCTATTCTGGGATGTTCTGCTGGTGTGTCGTAAACGAAGAAGAGCCAGAAAACGTACCAAATAATTCCCAGACCTCCAAATAGGTAAAATGCAAGGGGCCAACCACCCCAAAGCTCCAACGAGCACAGCCAGCCACTCACAGGAAGTGAAATTACGGTACCGAAATTAGAACCTAAAGAATTACAATAAATTCATTAATAATTTGGTTCTTAAATGAAATATGGATTTTTTTTCCGAATATCTCGGAAATTAAACGAGATGACGAAATTCTTAGAGACTATTTTTTGCAGAGGAGAATCGGAGCTACAAGAATTTCTCTATCTCACATATTTTCCAACAGATTTTCGAAAAACCGATCGCAGATGGAGAAAACACTTTTTCCTTTTTTCATTTACAGTGAATCGATATAAATTATTCAATGATAATAATGACGAGTGAATTTTGACAAATCATCGACAGAAGTCTAATAAAAAATAATTATTCATTATTATTGAACAAACCATTAATTAGTCATCATTAGTGAAAAAAAAATAACGATAATTCTTTGCTTTTCAATTTTAGAAGTTTCAAATATCGTCACCTGCATAAACCAGAGCAGCAAATTTACTTCTTTCCAAAGGTGGTACCCAGTGTGCCAACATCGAGTGCATTGCCGGGAAAGTAACACCCTGATGGAAATAAAAATAAGAAATACGGATGAAATGATTATTTCTTTTTAGAAAATTGATAAAAGAATATTAGAATTAAAGAAGGTAGATTTGTGAGGAAAAAAATTTAATAAAAAAGTGATTTCACGCTTGAAAAGTTGAGGAAAAATTCATCAAAGGTTTCTCATTGTATTTTATCTTGAATAAAGTCAACATTTCCAAAAAAAAAAAAAAAAAAATTAAAGCGGAGACTTAAATGGAGTAATCAGTATTTCTCCATTTTTCTTTCTATAAATTTTATTGTCCAATTTTTAAATGTTTACCTCAGTAAAACCTTCAGCAATTCTCACAGCAAGAAATGGTACAAGTCCCCAGTAAGCTGCAAATGGACTGACAACAGTCAAAATTGCTGTTAGAAATATTCCAAGACCATAAACCAATTTTCCACCAACTTTTTCAGCCAATCGTCCACCAGGTACATTTGTTATTACATATCCAAGGAAAAATGATCCCAGAATAATTCCCTGTGTCTTTTCGTCCCAATTGAATTCTCCTGGACTCTGAAAGAAAATGATAATAATTTTCTCCATTTATTTCAAAAGCAAAGTAATTCGATTGTTTTTTCAGATTGATTTTTATAAAAAAATCTCTGAAAATAATTGAGATAAAAATTTTTTTGTTGAGTTCTTTTTCCGTAGAAAAAAGTCAGAACAACAAAAAGATATCTCTCATACATTTCTCTATTCCCTTCAGATTTCTGAATGTTCCATAAAAACCGGAGAGGAAATTGCATAAACTCATCTTCTGTTTAACTATTTCCATTATTAAAATCACAAAAAGATAAAGTTA
Organism: Aleiodes leptofemur; assembly: GCA_963942555.1. NCBI lineage: Eukaryota > Metazoa > Arthropoda > Insecta > Hymenoptera > Braconidae > Aleiodes > Aleiodes leptofemur. Next base: position 18,168,847 of record OZ012609.1, read on the forward strand.
ATGACATAGTTAGTAAAGGCATGAATAGATTAACGTCCTTGGCGATCAAAAAGCTATATTTTAATTCTCATTCGAAATTAAAATAAAAATCATCCACTGATAAGCAAGAATGACTAACAACCGATGGACGTAATCGACACTCGTAATAATTGTTGTGAATTCATTTTGTCGCTCTTATCACTTCTATTTTTTTTCTCTTTTGTTTTAAAACTAAAATTGATCTGAAGCAACAGTTAACGCGTTGAAAAACGAATTGATATTAAGGGGAAGTAAAAATATACTTGCTAGTAAAATTTTTCGAGTTAAAAAAAAACTCCACAGAAATGAATTGATTTTCCCTCAATTTTTGAATTTATCGAAAAAAATCATCAATATTCTTACAGGTATGAATGTTCCATTAACTGGTGTAATTTTTGGACAAACATCGGTATTGGTTTCATTGTCGTCATCTGGAAAAGCTGTTTGATTAACCATTGAGACAATGGCAACTGACAGATTCACTCTCATTGCATAAACAAGTGCAAATCCAAGAAAACCAAGAAAACCAAGTGTGTGCCTCGCTTTGACGCATGATTTTGTATCACTCGGTATTTGCCTCAGTGTTACTGTAAAAAATGTAAAACAAAAAATGAAAAATGTTTCTTCAAATAATGATTCATTGAATATGAATCATTTTTTTTTTGTTTAGAATTTAGTGGTGGAGAGGCAAAAAAAGTTGATTCAATTCTGTAATTTGTTATTATAGAGACCTTTTCTGTAGCCCTTCTTCCAATTTACAAAAAAGGTCTCTAATTTTTTTTCTATAATTCTGTTTAGTTTCTAAAATATTGAAAAAAAAATGAATTTGACTGTTTCAGCTCTTCCCTTAAATTCAATCGTTTTATGTCATAAAAAAAAGGCATTAAACATTTAATTTTCCACTTGAATTCCTTCCATATAACTTCAGGTTTTCTCTACTGAATATGAAACCAGAAGACTGACAATTGATATGAATATTTGCAAAAACCTTTGCATTCTTAGATTTCAATGAAATACCATACACCAGTGAGTTTATCGAAATTATCTCGAAAGCGGTGCGATTAATCGAGAAATATCAAGAGACAAAAATTGTAGCTGTTGAAAGGATCTATAAAAAAGGTCTCCACAGTTCTTTTCATAAAATTGATAGAAACGGAGTTATGATGAAAAATATGGAAAATTTTCACTTTAACTCAGTTTTTAAGTGGGAAATTACATTAATTTCGTAAGACGTTATTGGGACATGAAAATAATGATCCCACAGCCCGTGACCATTTACAGTAATCTCTTTGTTGTTTGTCAGTCTTCCCACCAGCATGAAAAAAAAAAATTAAAAAATTCATCCAAATGATTAATCTACGCTGTTTCACATTGATTCAATGTCAAACCATTGACAAGAACTTGAGATTAAAATAATTATGAAAATTGGTTAAAATTGACAGGAAACATGTGCCTCATTATTGTAGATAATTACATATAATTCTTACTTTTTTCCAGTGAATCATTAACACATAGTGGTGCATCGTCATGTGAAATCGTTGGATCAAGCACCTCCATGGTACTTCAAATTTGTTTATCAATACTGCTTAATTTTTTTGGTTGTTTCGTTAGATTTTGGATTTAAGAATTTTTTAATAATGGCTTGATACTGACTTTCACGCTGTGACGCACCACACTATTGGGGAGGTGATACGTTCACTCTGACGACTCAACAACAACACACACATGAGGAGAAATGTTGGGTGCTACAGCTGGACACGATGATAACCGAGTGCCTGTCAAATTTCACTTTCGGCTATCTTCGGAATACTGGTGCATCATATTGGCTGTAGGTGGCAGTTGGATCTCAATTGGCGGGAATTTTTATGATATTGAAATTCAAATTCAAATTCAAACGTTTTTTCATTACGAATGGAACGTGGCAAGAGCTCTACCTAAAGAAGCGACATAACAACAACAACAAACGATTTTTATTAAGATTATATATGTGGGATCATGGTGCAGGAGGCAGGATTAATAATAAATGAATAACATAAAAATAACTTTATTATAAAAAGAACTTGAATAATTAAATGGTAGAAGGGCATTTGGCCCACGATCTTCACTCTTCAACTTTTAGTCCAGAACTGACTCACTCTTTGTCCACTCATGCCATCCACACTCATTTGTTTATAATATTTTCTCTCTCATTCTTTCACACTCTTTAGGTACGGCCTCATGCAGGCGTTTTTGACGCTAGCGTCAGCGTCAAATCGGGTCACGTGACACAATTTTGAATTTCTCGCCACTAATGAGAAATTTAGCGACAAGTAGCAAAAAGCTCAACAATCTGAGCTTTATCGCTGGAAAAGGAGCGTCAATATTGTCGTCATAAAATATTATATTAAAAATAATGAATTCAGATGATGTAAACCTTAAAAAATGTTTCAGTAAATGACAAAAATATAGATTCGGACAATAATTGCTATTTTTCATCATCTACTGATGCTTAAAACTCCTGTAAACAGCCATGTTGACGCTGCTGTTTGACGCGGCGATTTATCGATAAATTTTTATAAGCAGCGGGAAATTCAAAATAGTGCACGTGACCTGATTTGACGCTGGACGCTAGCGTCAAAAACGCCTGCATGAGGCCGTACCTTTTCTCTCTCATACACATTGAAATTACATATAGGGACAAACGAAGCACACGTGCCCTTATCGCACTCATTCCCAAAACTCATTCTCAGTTCAACGGAACTGCTCTGGTCTCACCCGATACTTTATTTTAAACAATCAAACCTTTTCATTTCTTAACATCTCTAATATTTTGTTTATTCTTTCTGGTGACACTCATCCGTCTCGCTCACACACACATCAAACATCACTCCACGTGCACTCACACAGTTACTTGAAAAAAACAGTAATCCTACATATACAGTGGAGTAACTAAACACAATATTTACAATTACATGGGTAACACTATTTACATAGTTTCAGCCCTCGGGCTTTTACGCATATTTAAGTGATTGCTGTGGATTTTGAGATGGGACTTGAGAGTTTGATTGCAAGTAAGAATTCGGGGATAGGGAAAAAATTTATAAGAAAAAAATCATATGACAGATGGTGATAATGATACTGGAAATAACAGATATTTGACGATTTTTTGAACAGGTAAATTATTACAGAAAAAGATATTTAGAAAACTGCAAATTTTAGGTGTAGGAAATATTTTTAGACAAACGTTCCTTTTAATATGAAATCATTGGTTTAATTGCACAAACACATGGATAATATAACTTGATAGTTAATAACTCAAAATATAGTTTGTTTGAAACACGTAAATAGTAAATCTTAACTAATTAATAAATCCAGTAATTAATATTTGGCTTTGAATAAAGTTCATAAGGTATCTTGATATTAAAATGGCAAAGTCTTTGGTAACAGATGCACACGAGGTGACCCGTCAAGTTTAGCAGTTGAACGCTAAGTGAAGTCCCTTGGGCCTGCAGGGACTTGTCTCCCGTCTATTGCGTCATAAAACGTAAGACAGTGTTGCCAGGGTTGACGTCACGCATTCGGGTTTTCCCGCTCCATGGACCCCTTTGTCCTAAGTGTTGGTTGATCCGAAAATTCCCGAAAATTCTCCCACATAGGTTTTCAAAATTTCTACATCTGCATATTTTTCAGTTTTTCGGAAATAATTTATTTGTTGGGACAAGAAAATTGTGAAAATTGTCAGATATCTGCTATTTTTAGGATCATGAATTTTCACACTTAAAGGTATGGAAGCATTTGTTTTTTTTTTCGTTTTAACGCGCATTATTGTAGTGGTCTCGGTTTCTGATAGTGTCCCAGTAACTGACAATTTTTGCAGATTTCTCAGTTATATTTAAATGTAATATATTGCTTCATATTCCACGGCCGAGCTCGTTTAGCGCAAAAAATATGTATTAATATAATTAAATTACATTCAATTAGCTGTGAAATGTCAGAAACCGGGGCCACCACGGTAATGCAGAAAATTTCAGGAGATCTTTTTTGTAAAGAAAGATATGTAAATCTGGCCGTTTCTCAGATAATTTTGAAATAGCAATGATAAAGAAAAATTATTTAGAAAATTTAATGTAGAATTTTTTTTCGAATATTCCTTGAATCGTTAGTTTTAGTGGAGAATGGTGCGATTTTTTTGTAGAGAACTCAAATTTTCTTTATTAAAATTTTTGGTGGCAAGGGTTGGTAATACAAAAACTTTGCATTTTATTGAAGCTCTATTTTTCTGTCCAATAATACGCGAGAATAGGGCAAGATAATGCACAATTTTGTTCGGAGTGAAGGACTCACCGAAAAAATCTGGAAAAATTGATAAGATGCTTCTAGCAAGTTCATGTTGTTGGATAATTTTTGCATATTTTTTTGTAAAAGCCTTCACTCTAAAAAAAACTCCAACCGTTCTGCCCTACAGGTCAATTTTGCAGTAAATTCAAAAAAGCATAAGTGCAATTATTTTAAAGATTTTTTTCACAATAATTTATTTGCTCGAAAAGACACAAGCAATTATCATATATGTATTAATTGACCTATCATTTTTTTACTATTGTAAGATTTTCCACTGAAATCACTTTTCCCTCACACTCGACTCCCCCCCCCCCCCCCCCACTCTGGTCTAAAAAAATCCCACACGGTTATTTAAATATATGTAAAAGCCTGAGGGCAGACACTACCCGCATGGAAAAAAATATATGCCAACAATATAACGAATGTAAGTGGTATGTATGCGCTTATAATGATTATATATGTAGCATCTATTCATTGAATATTCAAGAAGGATTTTTTTGGCCGATTATATATATGCGGAAAAACCTTTAAAATAATGCAATTTTATAGGGTACATAGAAAACTTGTAAATATTGTTACATTGTTATTGTATTCATGTTAATAGAACTCTTTAAGGATGTATGATCAAGAGAGTGGGCAAACCGTGAATTTTGATGGATCGGGATAGGCTCGAACAGTTGCGGGGTGAGCCGAAGTGAATGATCACATGACGTGTGCTGTGAATCTGACCAATCACGCCGAGAAATGAATGATGAGATGAAATAATTCAAATTTCAATTCTATTTTTCTCTTCAGGATGAATGGATACATAGTATTTCCGAAATATTGTCGAATTACTACAATATCCATCTTTCTTATGAATATTTGTTCTTTGTACAAACGGAGCTTGAAAATTGAATATTTATTAATTTACGGTCACAACCTTCATTTCTCCATAAGAGCCCATGTATTTTCCGTCAATTTTCAATAACTTTTTTCTTTTTTATTTGAATGATTTCCAATCCCGGACTTTTTACAGTAAACTTCTTTGAGAAATAATCTAACTATGAAAAAAAATTTGAAGCCTCAAATCGATTTTTTTTGTCATGATCATACATCCTTAAAGTTAAAAGGATGCGTTCTTCCTCTTATTTCAAATTACACTAATAAAATTCATACTTTCTCACGAACTTAGCATTTCCGAATTATTTCATTAGTTTCAAGACGAGAATCTCCAAGAGCGTGGAGTTTGTCACGTCTTTGGAAAAAAACGAAAGTTCCTGTTCCTCATCTACATCAATAAAATACCAAGGTCACACACACTTCTCTATATGTTGATCCACATGGCTCCTGCTATTACACATTATTTCAGTCATTTGATCATTTTTTTTGAATGAATCAGACAGAAATTATTGATTGCTACTGAGAGGATTAAATTGCGTATTCACTTGTGTAAACTGTGATAGACATTTGGTATATAATATTCCAGATAAAGACTCTCCGCAGTCGAATAACAGCTACTACTATTTCACCTCTCGCTCTGTACAGCACGTGTTAGAGAAATTATCTCAGTTATCAATTTATTCCAAATTCGAAAAGACAATCCATATTCAAGAAAAAGTGAATTCTTGGGTTTTTACGATTATTGAGATTACTGTTTTTTTTTGCCGTTTGTTTTATTAGGAACATCTATTGTGAGATGTCTAGTGGAAAATTGATTATATTGATTATTTCGATTCACTTTTGTCTCGTTGAATCTCATCCTCCTGGTCCGAAGTGTCCGCACTTTGAGAGATTTGTAAAGTGCGCTCAAGAGACCCAAGGAACGTGCAATAATTTCAAATCTTCGGGGAATGTGGTAAGCGAATAAAAATTAATTGCATCAATTCATTTTTTTGTTGTTTATCTAGTATTCAAGTCAATGCAGTTTATTCTGTCGATAGAAAAAGAAATGAAAAAACAAAAAAAAACACATAAGGATAATTATCTCTACATATAAAAAAGGAGAGGAAAATATCGATCATAAGAGTAAGACGAATTAATTATATCAGTTCGTTTTCTCTTCTCCCATTACAAAATTATAAAATTGAAGAAATTATCATAAAATCATGAAATGTTATCATTATTATTATTTTATCGATTTATCGATCGTAGAAGTGAATTGCCACGTCCACTTATCGCCATTATGTCAGTTTCTCTCTTCTTTTACCATTCTAACAAAAATTGAAAAATTAAACAATTATTATTATATTATATATTGCGTTGTAATATATTATACCATTATATATTATCATATATTATACAATGATAAACAATAGAATTAATTGAATATCATGGGAGATTCGAAGGTTATGAATACAATACTAAAATACATCATAATGTATCATTATTATCATTATTATTATTACACCGTAAATAAGCGAGGGAGTAAGAAAGTTCTCGTAATAATAAAAAAAAGTACAGAATGATACAATGTATTACGATGAAATAGACGAATTGCACTTTTTCAAAAACTTATCAATGATTTTTTAAACTTTTCATGCTCAGTATTGAGAGAAAAGTCAAAACATGATACCGAAAACTAAATTCAATTGAACGTCTGTTCTGATCCCATTCGCTAAAACTTGATCAAGAAGTTCATGTAACTTTCTCAACGGGAGAACAAAAACATTAATTTCTTCATTCTTTGTTAATATAATAGGAGAATTATTTTATTCAAATCTTGATCATATGAAAGAACAACATTTGAACAATGTGTTTGAAAATTTCCATGCATTCATGAAAATTTTGAATGGAAAGGAATTAAATTCAAAGTAACATCGGATCTGATACTTTGTACTAAAACTTGATTGAGGTGTTATGTAAGTTTGACGGGGGGGGGGGGGGGGATATGTTTTTCTTCATTTCTTGTTGATATAATAAGAGAATTATTTTATTCAAACCTTGATTATATCGTCGCCTTACAAACAAAGTGGCGTAAGTTCTATGATCATCCAAAGTACTTTCGCAGCTTTGTTCTTAAAGCGACGAAATGAAAGAATAACATTTGAAGAAGATTTTTATAAACTTTCATCCTTTCAAGAAAATTTTGGAAATTTGGGCGTTGAGAACTGATTTCCGGAAACTCCGCATCCTGCAGTGGACGGAATAACTCATCATAGCTTTATCGAAAATCAAGAAAAGAGCAGATATTTTCTGTTAAAAGCTTAATATATCTCATAATTGATCGGAGGTTTTTTCTTGCTTTGATCACAACTTTTTTTTAAAGACGAAAATTCAAAATTTCAATTTTTCCAAAATCTTTCGTTCAAACACGAGCTATACCCATTTACTAACAGAAAATATTTGCTTCATTTTTATTTTGAATGAAGCTATTATAAGTTACCCTGTCCACAGAAAATCAGTTCACAATGGCTGACTTTTTCAAGTTTTTGAAGGACAATTTTTATAAAATAATGCTCCAATTTAGTTCTTTCGTACGCTCAAAATTTGGATAAAATAATTCTTCTATTATATTAGCAAAAAATGGAAAAGAATATGTTTTTTTCCCCTCCGAAGCTCATATAACCCCTGAAAAGGCATAATGGAACCTAATTTCTTTGAGTAAAAGTCTTTACTGAAATTTTTTTAAAAATTTGGAGAAGTGTCCTATCCTGTCTAGAGAAAAGCTCTTTTTATTTTTTCTTGTTCATAATCCACCACACTCTGAAGACATCAATATTATCTGCATGAATTATTTCTCAAGAGTACTTCTCTTCATAATGTCACTGCGTGTTTCTGGATCACGCTAGAAGATTTCAATTTTTTCAAATAAAAAATAACCAACAAACATACATTGATAATCATTTTCAAGTGTCCTAGCCTGTCTACATTATTGTCCAATTTTTTCAAAATTTTCCGTCAAGACAATCACTTGAAAAAACTCTTGCTAACTCGAATTATTCCATTTCTTTTAGGTCTGCAGTGGTCATTGTATTTGTGAGAAAAGCTGGTACGTCCGTAATGATGATGGATTTTGCATTCCAATGTGGGAGTGCCCGAAGTTGTGTCCTAAAAATGCAAAAATGAGTTCTGGCGTAAATCAGTATCAACAATTGTGTTTTGTAGATATGTCTATGATGGAAAAGCTAAAAAAAGTAAGGGAACACAATGATAACAGTAATAAAGCCATAAAGAAAGAGAAATCAACTTGTCTTGGTGATCATTTCCAATTGAATATCTCGAAAAACAATGGAGATACGCTCTTCTACGCCCTTTTTGGAATTCCTTTTTCTATGGAATTTCGAGAGCTACAAAAAAGGATTTGAGCAAATCGCGCTATCTCGATTAGTTTCCGAGGTATTTTCGAAGAAAAGATTGATCAAAAATAGACTTATTCTGTTTCATCATTTCGCTACTGATATAGATCATTTTATTAACTTTTGAATGAATAACAAAGGTAATTTTTTTTTTCATTCTAGCGACCTGAAGTGGGATGTTCTTGCATAAAAAATCATTGTTGGCTTCCCGATTTCACGGAATGTGTTCCTAAGGAAACTTGCGAGAATTACCTGCATCATAGTTTCCTAAGAATTGGATAAATTTGAATTCATGGCTCAAAAGTGAAAATCATTATAGTTTTTTTTTATTCAATTCAATTGAGTGCTTTAAGTGATAATCGTAACTATTTATTCACTTATGTGAACCTTGATATATAATGAAATAAGTCTATGTGTAATTGGCGGGTACATATTTTATGAAGTCTTGTGTAAATACGACTTTTGAATGTCATTTCATAATTGGAGGATAAATTGATTAATGTAATTGGAGAAATTGAATTCCAGATCTTTAATCATGTGAATAATACGGGTGGAACCCTGAAAATTCAGCAAAAACTTGAGGACTTATATTATTCTTATTTTGTTTGTATTTATTTTAATAAATATTAAATTTTGGAAAAAAATCAAAGGATATCAATTTTTTTTTGAGAAAAAAAAATTAATTTCACGTTTATGAAATGCATTATTATTTACTAGCACATGTATGGCTGCTCAGCCTCTTAATCCCCCCCCCCCCCCCTCCCTTTTTCAATGTTCATAAAATGTACATTTAAAAAAAAAAAATTTAATTAGGGAGTTTTTATGAAAAATACATTTTTCTGTTATAGCTCGTGGAAATTATGTGATAATTTCTAAGAATAAAGTTGATAAATTGGATGAGTTGAGGAGATTTTTCCATTTTTGACTTTGGATTCAACTGTAAAAATCAAAATAATTTGGCAATTTTAATCCTAACTCTATTCGATTAATCTACAGTTGATAGAGTAGAATACCAATGATTGGAAGTTGAACTGTCGCAGTTAATACTACGAATTTCTTTACCGAATTTCAATGAAAAAATGAGGGAAAAATGGAACTAATAATTTGAGTATAATGAGAGGAAAAAAATGCTCTTTGCAATTTTTTTTCCAAATTTTATGGATCTATATGATTTTTTTGAAAATGAAAACATGAACAAAGAGATTTTGTAATTGAACGCTTTTGACTATTGGTGAATAATAATGATAAATAAACCTGAAATTATTAGAAACTGAATAAGAGCAATTTGCAGTAAATTTTTTCACAATTCTTCCCATTAAAACTCATTGTAAAATAATGAGATTGAAAAAAATGGAAAAGTGTGAATTGACCTATCTGAACTGTCGACAGGAGCGAAAATATAGATGCCACTTTTTTTTTTTAGATGTAGGACTCAGATTTGAATTTGAAAACACCACAGAAAATTTTTCTTCCAACTTTTTTGGAGAGTTTTGAACATTGAGATAATATTCCGAAGGGAATTATTCATCAGGCAATTGAAAATTGATGGAGGAAAATCCAACGAAATTTCACTAACGAGTTCGGGCATTCCGAAATAGAATATTTCACAAATTATTGCCTCTATTCTAGATATTATAGTTTGTGAAATACGATGTGAGGAAATGTAGGTGGTAATTTACTGGCGAATGTCATTTTTTTCCACTCAATAATTGGACTTCTGATGATTTACACACTGAGGGGGGAATATAATTTTTTCAACAGTTGATATAGAAAAAAAATGACTCGACAATAACAAAAAATAGATGATATTCTATGACAAATAGAATTTTGTAGCGAACGTCCCAATAATAATATTTCCTCTTAAATAGGGAGACCGGGGAAAAATAATTCGAATTTTTTTTGCGAGTGACGGCCTCCACGAAAAGATTTGATAAAATTACCCAAAAATGTGAGCATATTAGAGCATCTTCTCTATTTTTTTCACATTCTTTCGTAAACTCCTTCACTTCGGGAAAAAATCCTAAATCTTTTTTCCCAGGGGGTCCATTTTGCCCCGGTTTTCTTTATTTTCTCTTGAATTAGATAAATTTCAAAATCAAATGCAGATTATTTTGCAAATATCTCCAAAACTTTTGATCCAACAAGAAAACATCGGAAAATTCTTTAGAGAAAAGTTCTTTTTATTTTTTTTTGTCCATAATCCACCACACTTCGGAGATATCAATATTATCTCCATGACTTTTTTTTCAAGAATATTTCTCTTCATACTGTCACTGCGCGTTTCTGGATCACGTTAGAAATTTAAATTTTTTCAAATAAAAAATTAGCAACAAACATAAATTGATAATCACTCAAAAATTGTTCAAGCCTATCAATTGTAATGAAAGAGGTTTTTTCAATATTATCAAACAAACAACGATATGGAGACCAAAATTGTAAATTGATCAAATTTTTGTAATTTTGTCTTCCCGAGCCTGAGGAAGTTTGAATAATAAGCGAAATGTCGCAAATTGACAATCACCTAGTATTGTTGTTTTAACCTTCCAATATCCCATGAATTTTAAATAAATACTATAAACATGGAAATGAATCAAGTGTTCAATCCCTTTCAAATACCATGATGGCCCTGATTTCTGACGATGCCCCAATAACCGACAACTTTTGCAAATTTCCCTATCATATTTGAATGCACAAAATATTGTTCAATACTCAATTGTTGAGCACGTTTAGCACAACAAACATGTATTAATATAATTAAATTACATTTAAGGATATCATAGTGGCAGGTTCAAATGATCGAGTTTTTTTTTTTCCTCTTAGTTATTATAATTACTATAACTATTTCGATTTTTCAACATTTTACCGATACTAGAACGATGTCCGAGATGATGAATTTTTAATAAATAATATTATGAATATTCAATATTGTTCCGCATTTGACTCACGCTGTCCCAGCATCGAGGTCTGGGATTGGAGGATTCTCGGATTTCAAATACCAATATGGCCGCCATTGATGTTTTCATGCAATCAATAGAATTAATCGTCACTATATGTCCGGTAACATACATTTTTCACGATTCCAAAAAAAAATAGACATTCTGACGAACAAAAAACATATAAGGTTATATAAAGAAAAAATAGGTCTGTGACCATGAATTTTTGCAGTGAAACTGAAACTCAGCCTCGCTTATGGAGTTTCCATGTTAATTTAATTATTTTCGAAAATTAATTTTGGCCTTATTTGTCCGGTAACATGGGGTAAACAAAATTTAAAAAAAATCTACTCTTGCTATTCTATCGAAAGTGACCAAAATTGAGAAGGAAAAATAGATTGCCCGAACCACTATGACATCCTTAATGAGCAAATAGAGTGAATCCAGTGGTTGAACGAAGAAGAATCGTCAGACACCAGTGATCGAACATGAGAAATTCGATAATTACCGATATATTCAACAGTTTTATAGGCTCTTATTTGAGTTGATGAACATTATGTTGTGTTTCAAAGATCATAGGAATGATATTTCACTGCATAACCAGTTTTTGCCAGAATAAATACGTTAAATAGTTCGATCCCTGTACGAATTCGAACACTGATCAGCTCACCTTAGTTGTTGCTTTCAATTTTTGCTGTCAGAAATAGGCTCTAAAGTGTCAGAAACCGGAGCCACCATAAGTATTTATCGCATATTTTTTTTTCAAAGAGAAAAAAAATAATTTAAACTATATTCAGCAGTTCGTTGAATGTCTTCAGGAACTGCGGGAATACCAAGAACTGACAATTTTATCCTATAATTAACAAGAGATTACTATGGAAAAGTAATCAATATCAATAACGACTCAATTGAATCGTTAAGCGTAATAGACCCAATATTGGCTAATTTTGCAGCAAGGAAGGGCAATCCACCACCCCAATACTTTACACATTACGATAGATTAGGAATCATACAAGACGTAAACAATGTCCCCACATTGTATCATATAAAAAGACATATGTATAACAAAAAAATCCCAATTAAAGAAATACTTGAACAGCCAGTAGAGATGAAATATTCCAAAGTAATCCCTGATGAAGATATGAACGATAAATCTCGTCTATCAAAAAAGTATTGGTGGCTCGACGATACGCCGCCGATATAGAAGAACTCAAAAGAAGATTGACCAATAAAACATAGTCAATCACAGAAAAGACAATGATTAATAATAAATTATTGAACCCCCCTTTTCGCCTTATATATCGCTATGGTATTTCTTTTTCTATTACATCTTCGGATTTTTTCTTTCTATTTTTGTATACTCGATTTTCACCATATTTCGGTAAATGTGCAGATTGACACACCTATTCTATATCTCATTCGGTCTGTCCAATATTTGAATTAAATTTAATTTAAAAATTACTGTATGAAGGAACAGCAGCGTGGGGATAAGACTGAGTGTGTGAGATTTCAAGGCAATTCCAATGGAAATTTGGTATAGATCAGGATAGCTCAATCGGTAGAGTGCCCGACGATTATAGTTTTTTCTACACTGTTTTCTACTGTACATATGTAAATAATATCTTTTTATAGTGCCAATAAAAACTGTTGTGATCAAAAAAAAAAAAAGTAGAGCGTCCGACATGACATCGGAAGAGCCTGGGTTCGACTCTCGGTGCAGGACTATCCAATTTCTTCTCGAAAAAATCTTGAATATGGGATAGGTGTGTAAGAGACACACTTACCCATATTTCGCACAGATAACCTCATAAAGAACTTAAAACTGTCCTAAACAAATAATTATTAATTATCAGATATTGATTGTAATGAAAAGAAAAGGTATAATAACATAGAAAAACACGAAGCATGAGCTTACGCACCGCGCAAACTTGCACTCACAAACAGCAGATAACTAATTGCCGAATTATCAAATTGTTTTTTCATAAGTGAGTTCATTTTTAAGCCTGTATATAATGTAAATATGTTGATGGATATATAATGAATAAACTTAAAAAAAAAAACAAATTTCTTCAGGAACAATGGATAAATTATAGTCCATTGCGCATTGTTTACTGCGCAGGGACGCCATGTGAGCTGACACCGGCAACGTGAAACGTCAGTGCACGCTGATCCTTTTGTCAGTCAACATGTACAATATGTTAATCTGAAAAATCAAATGAAAAATGATTATTAAATTTTATTACGTACAAATATTAATAAGTGACATCGTTCTACATACGATCATTGATTGAAAACTAATTAAATTATCTGAGGATAATGTGCTAGTGATGAATAATGTGGATTTGTTGGACTATTGAGTGATTTGTGTCGTGTTATTGAAGTTTTTGTGATGAATATGTCATTGTTAATTGAAGATTGGTCATTGGTCTAATGTGCAAACGATCAATTCAATTATTTGTAAGTTAAAATTGCAGATTTTTATTAATTTATTCATTTTGTCAATCCTTAAATTTTTATACTATTCGATTTTAAGACAATTCAATAGCAAGAAGACAATTAAAATTAAGATGCATTCTTTAATTAATGATAGCGAAAATAGCAGACATCTGACAATTCTTATCATTTTTATTATTTCAACAAATAAATTCTTTTTTAAAAAATAAAAAATGCACTTACATTGAAAATTTGAAAAACTACAAGTGCAGATTTTTCAAATATTTCTTTTTATTGTAATTTAACAGTTTTGAAGAATGCAAAAAATTGTGGAATGTGTACTGATTTCATTATCATATTTTTTAGAGGGAATTTATTTATTTTTTCATGATTTTCAATAGAAAAACATAAAAATAGTGGAATTGTATCACGATTTTTTTTATTTCCATAAATTCAATATTCTCATTGATTTTCGTATTTTTTCTGCAATCGCTTCATACTAAAATTTTGAAATAATAAAAAAAGAAAAACTGAAAAAAAAGAAAGAAAAAAAGAGAAATCATTTTTTTTTTTTTGGTTTATTGAGGAAACAAGTGAGCCAATGATTGACTTACGTGGCGACTTTTGAAGACGTGCCTTCAACCTCCACTCGCATTTGTAACACGTATACCCTCGTGAATGTTTAAAGAGGATACAAAACGCTAGGTTTACATAGCATTCAACCATGTCTGCATGTGTATCACTGCATTCTACCCCTCCTTGCTTCATCAACTTTTTCCACTATTGTACACGTAGTGGTTATTACATGACCCCCATCATTGCTAATAAATTATTGGAATGTGAAAATTTTCAAATAGTGAATAATTCTCTAATTGTCATCTGGAATAATAGCTAATCGCAATTAGAATTTCCTATTTTTCGTCTTTTTTTTTAAATTAATTTCGAATTAATACTGATTTAAAAAAAATGGAAAATCGAAATTCTGTGTAGAATTTCTTGTAATTTATTTCTGATTTGTGAATATCTCGAAAAATAAGCGAGATAGCACCATTTCACCCCAATCATTTTTTGTAGCTTTTAAAATTTACTACGAAAAAGAATCGATAAACTGCCCTATCTCGCTTAATTTCCCATATACTCCATTGAAGATAATCTGAAATATAAGTAAATTTGTCCTATTTTACTTTTTTTTCTATTAAATAACTGAATTTCTATTTTTTACCTGCGTATTTTGGGGGTTTTCTGTCGTTAAAAATTCATGGCTATTCATTGTGGTATAGAGGTTGGGGCCGGGCACGTAAGTGGGGTGACAAGTGTAGACACCACCAACCATAATAATAATAATAAGAAATTGACGTTTAACCGGAATAATTCACAGTAAATTCAGTCTTCAGCTGCATGTCTATTTGAACAGAAGTTTTATTTTTTTTCATTTTCTAGTGGTGAGTTTATGAATTTTGTTATTAATTGCGGAAATGATAGAAAAATAGGAATTTATTGAGATTTAATATCTTGAAATCTTGTGGAAAACTATTATGATACTGAAGATCACAGGCATCTGACAATTTTTTTGGATTTTTTTAAACAAGTAAATTATAACAAAAAAAATTGTTTGGAAAAAATTGCATTCATAGTTTTTTGAATTTTTTGCATGTGCATATTTTTCATTTTTTTTACAAATTATCTATTGGTTCAGAAAAAAAAGAATGAAAATGAGTTAGATATCTGCTATTTTTAGTGTCATAAACTATTTTTGTGTATTGCTAATCTCTTCTTTATTGCGCCTGTAAAAATAATTTAAGGAGGTTCCAGTAGTAAATCCAAATTATCTACTTCATTTTTTTTTTCGTCAAATTTTTCGTAATCATTGTGATTATCTCGACTTTTTAACATTTTTTTGATATTCAAATGATGTTTATGATATTAAATCGTTACTCAATATTAGGATAAATAATTGATAATATTCAGTACTCGACTCACGTTGTCCCAGTTTCTTGGACTGTGATTGGAGGATTCTCCGATTTTAAACATCCAATAGAGCCGCCATGATTTCTTCATGTAATTACTTGGATTAATCGTGGCTATTTGTCCAGCAACAGGCCTTTTTTATGATCCGAACAAATAATAGACATTCTAATAAATAAAAATGTATACGGTTATAGGGTGAATTGGCCAGTGTTTGAACTCGTCCAGTAATCGAACTATTTAACGTATTTATCTTGGAAAAAATTGATAATACAGCGAAATATCTTTTTTGTAATCTTTGAAACACAATATAATGTTCATCAACTCAAATAAGATTTTATAAATCTGTTAAATATATCAGTCATTATCGAATTTTTTATGTTCGATCACTGGTTTCTGACGAGTCTTATCCGTTCCACCACTGGACCACTATCTTTTTTTCTTTTAAAGCTGTTTATTTTAAAAAGAGCCATTGTACAGTAATAGAATTATATTCACTTGTTTACTGGTACAAGTGGTGACGTAAAGATTAGTAAGATTAGGAATTGACAAAAAAGTCGTTGAACGACATGCTTTGCTAAAACTCTTCCGCTATATAATTTTAACGTCTTTAATTTCTGATCGCTTATTTGTCCATCGGGTTTTTTTATTTTATCCTTTTCGGTGGAGCACTCACCCTATAAAGAAAAAAATGGTCTGTGACTATGAGTTTTTCCAGTAAAACTAAAATTAAATCTCGCTTATGGAGTTTAGGGTTAATTTTCTTATTTTTTTTCAAAAATCATTTTTGACTGAAAATTATCGGTAACACGAAGTAAAATTGATCTTAAAAAAATCTTCTCATGGTCCCCTATCATGAGTAATCAAAATTGAAGAGAGAAATTTATCATCTGAACTACTTGGACCTCCTTAAACTGAATGATTCTCGATAATTCGCTGCAAATAATTCAATTGCAAATACTCATTACTAAATTATTAGTAATTACCGATCTATCAGCGAGGATTTATGTGAATAATAATTGTTTTATTCGAAGAAACATGGATAATTCACTTGAGAATGAATTTCTCATCCTCAATTATTCGGACCAGAATTTTTTTCAATAATTCTGTGAAAAAAAGGAAAATGTTCATTAACGAACGAAATATTGAGGAAATTTAATTGAATTGAGTCTCAGGAAAATATCACGAAAATTAATGCAACTGACCAATACTCTCATGGAGTTAATTTAAACTAAAAACTTCTGTGGATAAAATTTGAAAAAAAATGAAAAAAATGTAATAAGTAGATAAATTTTAAAGGAATGAGTAAATGAACAAAGAAGACGCCTAAGTTTATGCTGTACGGATGAAGATAATGAAAGGGATGATACAAAGGAGAAGTAGTGGATGGATGAAGGGAGGGGGTAGTTGAGGGGAGGTAGATGGAGGTTTTCATAGCAACCAAAGTACAGAACGATAGAGACAGCTTTACAAGTTTTCCGAAAGAAAAATCTCCCGGGGTTTTGAAGTCACTGGCGTTGAGAACAAGCTGGTAAGGAGAGGAGGGAGGGGGAAGGGAAGTGAAGCGATAGAGGGTGGGGGAATGTCTTTTCTCAGTGAAGCGTGGAACGAGGTCGGAGCCATAGCGCGTCAGACAGAGAGGGGAAAAACAAAGTTTTGTGTGAGACTCTGATGAAATTAATCGATCGATTTCTCGTTTATTTTCTCAAACAATTTAATATTTTGAATTGCTTGAAAAAATTTGAATTTATATTTTTTGTTATCAAATTTTTTCATTTTTTCTTTATTTTTAACAATTTTACGATTGAGCTTTAATGGTTATTTGGAAGTTATAATTGTTCGTGATTGTTGAAACTGAATGGGAACAAAAAAAACTGCGGGATTGCTTTAATTATTTATTTTTTTTTTCATTCTGAAGAGAGAAAAATTGTTGAAAAATGTGGATAAAAATAGTATTTTTACATGGAATATTATTGAAAAGCTCGTGAAATAACATTTATCCCTTAAAAAAAAAACTCATCATCATTATTCAGGATAAATCCATTGAGTACAGTGAATGAAAAAAAAAGGATAAAACAGGAATAAAATTCCACGAACCTTACTAATTTTCATGCACTGGATTTTTATGAAAAATGTCATAAGCATACAGCTAGATTTTTTTTTTTTATTTCTACGAACAATTTCATCGCAATTTTCAATTTAATATTTTTACGTTGGATTAATATCCAACGTGATTTTCACAGGATCTATGACAACATTGAAACTCCAATCAAGATTTTTCGCGAGGGAAAATTAAAATTTTCCTTTTTTTATATTCAATGAAATACGGAAAATTTGAGAATAGTTGTCTCTCAAAATTACTGTAATAATTCACTGGAACATATATACCATGACCTAAATTGTCCATTTTTCTCTGAATTGATTTGTTATAAAGTTACAAGGGCCGGGGCGAAATGATTTAGAATTTTTTTTTGGAGTGAAGGATTTTAAGGGAAATTTTCGAAAAAAATTGGGAAAATGCTCCAACATATTTACAATTCTGGGTAATTTTTTCAATTGTTCTTGTAAAAGTCTTTCCTCACAAAAAAAAATCCCAGATGATTTTTTTCCAGTCTCCCCTGCATGAACTAAATTATCAACTCCAGAGGGAATTATTGCTATGAAAATAACTGAAAAATATTTTGTATAAAAGGGAATCATGAAAAATTCTGCATTGGTTCATTTATCCAGGAAAATTAATTCAGTAGTGAATGAGCGAAATGAGATACCTTGATTCCATGATGTTGTATTCCTGTTTTTATTTTGTATCGTGCCCAATAGGCTTCAATAAAGAAGCCTCTAGTAGCTATTGAAAAAACATATATATGTATTTATGTAACTTGATAATTTGGAAATTTCTGCGCGTGTGGAAAAGTTTCGCTGAATCAAAAAACAGAAGATAATTGACTCTAATAAACCGATCTCTCAACCTAAATATCAATTTGATAGTGATTCAAAAAAAAAAAGAAGATAATTCGATTCTTTCTGTCGATTTTTTTTTTTTTGAGAATATCACGAAAACTTATGGAGACTTGCCTCTTTTTGTTCCATTTTTTTTTGTAGTCCTTGAAATGCATTAGAGAAAAATAATCGGTGAAAATCGTATTATCTTACCATTGGCAATAAAAATCGACTCCTACTCTTCTTTCACCATTTCCCTACAAAATTCATTACTGCCAGAAAAAAAAAGAATTTAAATTTAAAAAAATTTATTTTATTCCGAAAACATTCAATTAAAAATAAATCTGTGAATTAAAGCTGAGTTACCATGGATATATATATTCATTTCATTTGCCTTAAAATAATTGTGTGATAGAGAGAGAAATCAGTTCTTCCGAATTTATATTCAACTCAAATACAAAGCAAGAAGCAAAACTCGTATAACCAATTAAATTGAGTGGCAAGTGTTTATTCATAGGTGAAAATGGAAAAATCGATTCACAACTGGTGGCACGCGCCCGAAGATGGCCGTAGGTCATGGACTCGACCCTCAGCGCTTCCTTGAATCAATGATCTTCAAGAGGGAGCCCAAAAAAAAAAATAACAACATGAAAACAGCCAAAGGACACCAAAGCTCATCCGACAATAAAGAGAGACAGAGAGAGGAAAAAAAAGACATATAAACTCGTTTATGAATTTAGCCATCGAAATAATCCGTGGGCAGTGAATAAAAAGTACAGTTGATAGAGAGGATATTCCCACTTGTTACACGGCAACACGATAAAGAGATATAACAGAAGAGAGAAGAGAAGAGAGGAGAGAGAGAGAATCATGTGTTGGCCGTTGCCAGGGCAATGAATTGGAGATTGACGCAGGCGTCAGGGACTACCATGGCGCATGCCACCCCTACTTATCCCTATTTTCTACCCCTCTAACTGGTCTATTCTGTCCCTCGGGACACTTCTCTCATCTTCCAAAACAAAGGGATGAAATATAATGACATGGAAAAGTTTTCAACAAGTTCCTGCTGAATTAACATTCTCAAAGTTATTTCAGAACATTTATTGGCATTTTTTGGGAAGTGAATGCGGTAGAGTCGAGCGACAAGTACGCGTAATTATTTTTAGTTGAGAGGAGAATGGAAATTTTGAACAGAAGGTCGCTGAGAGAATGTCGATTAGGGGAGAGTGGGACAATATGATTCAGGTATTTTTTTTCAGAGTCAAGGAGTTCGTGGAAAAATCTGAAAAAAATTGAGAAGATGCTTCAATATGTCGACAGTGCTGGAGAATTTTTTCAAACTGTTTCGTAGAGGTTTTGGTTAGAAAAAAATTTTTAGTTCATTTTGTTGAGTGGTTCGGTAGAATTAACTAGGGATTTTCTTATGAAGTCATGGTCATTACGAAAAATTTGAAAAAATTGAACAACAATGTAAACATATTGAAACATCTTCATGATTTTTTTCAAATTTTTTCGTTGAGTTCTTCACTCGGTAAAAACCCAGATTCATTTTGTCCTGTGGATGAGAAATTTGATTTTTTTCCTAAGTACTTTCTTAAGGTTTTCAACCATAAAAAAATATTTATCGTCAATTATTCAGTCATTTGTAAGCATACTTTACCCTTTAAAATTGGTTGATATTTGTTAAATGATACCAAACATTGGATTTATTTTTAGACAAGCGTATAATTGCGTCCCTCTCGATCAATCAGGGGAGTTCGATTGAATTTGACCCAGTCGTTGTTTTCTTTGTAATCTGAGTATTGAAAGTGAACCCAAAACCGTCACTATCTTGCACACACAGAACTTGTAGGTTATCTCACTCGCACATTAAGTTTGCATGCTCCTCGTATCTACGCTCCACTTCTCTATTTGCTACAAGCCCCTGGGAATCTAATGCTCTTCCCTAAACTTCGGTTTCTCACAAGATAATTTTCAAGATTCATAGATCACATTTTCTTTGTTATTGTAGTAAATATTTTTAGACAAACGTTCTTTTTAATATGAAATCATTGCTTCAATTGCACAAACACATAGATAATATAACTTTATGATTAATAACTCAAAACATAGTTTGTTTAACACACGTAAATAGTAAATCTTAACCAATAAATCGAATAATTAAACATTTGGCTTTGAATAAAGTTCATAAACTATCGAGTGTGGGGGAATTTTCGAGAATTTTCGGATAGACCAACAATTGGGAAAAAGTGGTCCATTGAGCGGCAAAAATCGAACGCGTTGCCGGGGTTGACGTCACGCGTTCATTTTTTCCGGCTCAATAGAAATTGTCCCAATTGTTGGTCTATCCAAAAATTCTCGAAAATTCTCTCACATTATGTTGGTAAGAAAAATGGCAAAGTCTTCTTTCTTCCACATCATTCAAAATAGTCCGTCAATTTTATAGGCGAAATGTCTTTGGATAAAATATTATAATATTAGATGATCATTAACCTTTCTAGGAACTTTATTTATTCGAAAATGGTGGAGGAATTGATCAATTTTTTTTAGGCTGAAGGAT
This sequence comes from Aleiodes leptofemur, assembly GCA_963942555.1. Taxonomy (NCBI): domain Eukaryota; kingdom Metazoa; phylum Arthropoda; class Insecta; order Hymenoptera; family Braconidae; genus Aleiodes; species Aleiodes leptofemur. Next base: position 18,190,290 of record OZ012609.1, read on the forward strand.
TCGACGAAAAAATGTGAAAAAATTAAACAATAATGTAGACATGTTGAAACATCTTCATGAATTTTTCTAAAATTTTTTGTCAAGTCCTTTACTCCGAAAAAAAAACCTGAAAAAATGAAAAAATAGTATCATTCAGATATTTTCTTAGAATATATCAAAAATGTTGTATTCCATTCAAGGCGCTGATTGAATCATGATAATTATAACAAGAAAGTATTGTCTTTTCATGGAACAAATATCCAAATTCATCGAGCAGCATTACAGCATTAAGGGATAATGAAAGATTGGCATGTATTAAATCTCCAAAGCTATTGTTTGACGATATCTATCGATATTCTCATCATAGAAGAGTGACAACGCGTCGAGAAGGATCTTATAAAGTCGATACATCTATTATTTCATGAAAAAAAAAATCATGATTATTGCTAAACAATGGGCCTGTAAATTGAAAATTCACTTGATCTTTCATTAGCCTTCAGGGAGTAACGGAAAATCGAGTCTGGTGGAAATTCCGTTACGTTTATAATCAGTTACCGATCCGGTAGCACTGATTTGTGATCAGTTACTGATCAGGCTACCGGATCAGTTATTGGTTAGGGATGTAACGTTGTTTTGGATACTATGAGTATCAGCTATCTAAGCAGCCCTGCGGTGAAGCTGACAAGTTTTTCATCAGTAGAGCCTGACTAAAGATAGCTCTAACTTGACTTTCCTCGATTCCTGAATATCAAGTTTTTCCGGGTATGTATGAGATCCAGCTTTAATCAGGATGACTGTTATAAGGAAGTCCTGATACGAAACTGATGAGGCTTTAGTCAGTGTTACCTGAATACGGTTGGCCTTATCTTTTACTGATCTTCAGGTGATACCTGATCAGCACCAGTACCAGCTCTAACCAATTTCTACTTGTACAGTCAATTTCGAATTTTCAAATTCGTTCAGCAATATTCATGATTTTTGTCATGAAATTACTGAAGTATTGACTTTCTAATTTCCTTCCCCAACAGTTGACACTTTTCTATATTAGAAATATCAATGAATATCGTTAAAAAATTGGTTCGAAAACGCAATACATACGAAGCCTTTCGTTACCCTTTAACACTAGACTGGTCCCCTTACGTATCGTAACGATTTCGAATAGCGCAGATCTGGTTTTCGAATATTCCCTGTTTTTCCCAAACCATCAATTTTTAGTTCATAGTTAACTGTTAGTACAAAGACTTAATAAAAATATATAGAGAGAATAAAATGTTCTATAATAATCATAAAGAGCATTATCCAGTTTATTTTTAAACGATTTTTTAAAAAGAAGATATTGTGAAAGTCTCTATAAGTTAGTTTGATACAATTATTATTTTTCTGGGATTCAAATAAACCATCTATTTCAGTCAAAATCAATCCTAACAACTTTGGTCCCGTTCTGAGGGATTCCCCGCTGTGTCGTTTCAGCTACGACGTTGTCGAATTCATTCTAAACTGCCCAGACTCGTTCACCGCGTTTTTGGCAACGTCGCTTACCGGACAATTCTATTTAGCATGAGAAAGATTTCGCTACCTACTACACAGAGGGAAATTTCGTATGTACTTCTAACAAAAATACTATTGTTGAGGTCATTTTCGTAATCATCACAATTGATTTTAGTACATAGTACTAAATGTTTAATAGATGTCACCAAGTCCTTGTGCGAGAATTTTGATTCGTAAGAACAGCAATGGCAAATGTCACTACGATTATATTAATGTTGTTAAAATTTTACTATTTTAGGTATAGTAAAAATACTAGATTTTCCTTTGCAAAAATAACTCAATTCGTTTGTTGTTACTTTCGTAATTCTATGCAGTATGAAAATTTCTATAATTGACAAATGATCATACTGATACTTTCACTATGCAAAAATTGTTATCACTAAATTGTGATCATCTTCTTCTGTTGCAGTACATTCATATGGTATGATTCACTAGTTGACATGATGGTACTAACTTTTCATGTCTAAAGTTAACATTACCAAATATAAATGGTTGAGGTCTTCTTCAACTATAATTTTATTTTTATTAAAATTATATTTTCCTCTCTGTGTAGAATTTATTCTAGTACTTCATCAACTTTGCAGGATATACCATTCAACAAATATGATAGTTTGTTAGAAAATTTCCATGAATGAAGTCAATTGATTTAAGAATTAGGATTAGTCAAGTGATCATAAAAAAAAGCCGCAGAACTCGAGGAATCCTTCATGCAGGGATCAGTCTATAGTTTTATATTGAGGGGAACGTCAGATCTTCAAGCGAGGATGTGCTAGTGGTGAAGCGGTGTGCAGGGATGGAACACACACGAGCGGAATGTATGAAAGAACTAACCTCTAAGATCGCCTGCATTAGACAGAAACAGACCAAAATCCTTCTCATTTGCTTTTTTTAATCATTAAATTATTCAAAATTGGCTCAGTGAAATTTCATCAAATTTCATACATCGACTGTTTCTGAATCGAGTGATATAGATATCAAATATCTGATACGGGTTTTGCCTTTTAGAGCTGTGAGGGGTAAACGCATGAATGGTGATATATGAGAGCTCACGTTAAATGGAAAGTTTTGATAATCAATTATTCAGAATTGGTAGGGTGAATTTCTTTAAAATTTTGCAGGTAGCTTTAATATTGATTCAACAGTATCATAACTAATTTTACGTTTCCTTTCTACTAATGTTCCACCTTGAGGAAGTCAAACGAGAATCTAAACTTCCATTCAACATATCTACAGCAATAAGCGATTGGCAATTACTTCTCTGTCGCCTTAGAACTAAAAGAGCGTAAGTGCTGTGTATAAGCATGACATTTACGCTCTTCTGTTTTCTAGACAATGATTTGTTGGAAGGACATTCTTAATTGAAGGGATATCTCGAATACACCGAGATAAAAATAGTGGTTGAAACTATCAAATATTGATGCCATTGGTCTTTAGCAAATATTCTTTTGAAATAATCATAAAAGCTGTTGAATTGACTGAATTGACTCAATTCAACTAGTTAATCTGTTTGAATTAACTCAATTCAACAACTTTTCTTAATTATTTCAAAAAAATATTTTCAAAGGACCAATAGCATCAATATTTGATAGATTTTAGCAGAATTTTTTTTTCAATGTAGACCCTTGCCTCTGAAACTTGAATTCGTGAAGTTTCACAGAAGTTTTGATTGGGTTTTTGTGAAGTTCGCTTTCCCCCATGAAGTAATAATTCATTGAAGCATGAAGAATTATAGTTTTTTAAACCGTCAAATTTTTTTATCATTAAACTTACGTTGAAGTCTTCAGTTCAAGCCGCAAATCATAAAATACTTTTTTACGCTCATGAATTTGAAATTTTCGAGGATCATTGAAAAAACATTCAAGAAATATACAAAAATATCATTTACATGCCAATTTTATCAGAATAATGTAATGAAATCCTTCTTAAAAAACTGTACATTCTTAAATTATACGACTCATAAAAATTCATTCTTTCAAAAGTTGATAAATTCTTTATCCTCAAATAGAAACTTCCAATAAATCTACGGAAATCTGAATTTTTGTTTCAAAAAAAAAAAATAATGAAAAAAAGATAAAACTTTCATCTCGCTGGTCCCTCGCTGTGAAACTCTTGAAAGAGAGGAAAAAAAACAATAATAAAATGGAGAAAAAAAAATTTCCTTTTTTCTCCTTAACAAACTTTTTTAAAGTTTTTCTTTCCCTCCACAGTTCCTTTTCTCTCCAGCACGAGAGCAAAAAAGTTCCTCAATATCTTTATTCTTTTTTATTATTTCCCTCCCTCTCTCTCTCTAAAGAGAACCTCCCTGCCTCCCTACCTCTCCCACTTCTCGAGGCGGAGAGGAATGAGACAGGTAGGGGGTAGATTGGATTGGGTGAAACTTTTGCACGGTAGTTTGAGGCGCGCGCGTTCAGCGGTGTCAGTTCCCGCTAAGCGGCCGACAAGTCTGGAACTATTTGAATTCTCTCTCTCTCTCTCTCTTAATTTCTTTAATTTGCCGTTTTACTTCCCTTTATTTTTCATTTTTTTTTTCAATAATAATTCAATTAAAAATAAATTCATTTTTCTCTATAAATAAAAATTACTGAAACGGTCTAGAGTTAAGACACATTACGTGAACGGCATGTTGAAGTACTGCGTAATGCGGAAAAAAAAGCGCGGGAAGTTTTAAAAGTTTGAAATGAAAATTTCGGACAAATATAAAGAAAAGGTTTCTAAAGCATAATTTATATTTTAAAAAATTCAATTGAAGAATAATTCTTTTCTTTATGTAAAAATATATTTTTTTCTCGTTTTTTTGACAATTGACTTTGACTTTTGAATTGGGAAAAAAAGCGTCTGGATATGGTATGAGGCAGGAGAGGGGGGGGGGGGGGGGAGGGGAGAGGAGGGCGATTGAGGTGATTCGGTGGAAATTGTTTTCATTATTTTCACGTCTCAAAACTCTCGAGTTTCCGTCTCACTCCTATTCCCTCCTCCCCCCCCCCCCCCCCCCCCCCTAGTGAGATATTGATTTCCCTTAGCTGGTGACGGCCGACCCACGAGGGTCTCTAGCGCGCGCAGTGTATACTAGCCTGGTTATACTAGTACCGGCACGCGCCTTCCTCGCTCCTTCCTTTTCTTATTTATATAAGGTTATACACAATCCTGCAAAAGTCACGAGGAGCATTTTTTATCCATTGAATTTTTTTTTTTTACTCGTTTGCATTTGTCGTATCACCACTCTTTCTGTTATCCAAAAAGAGAAAATTGTTTTTTTTTTAAGCCAATAATTCGATGGAGTAATTTAATTCTCTATCGCTCTTATTCATCCTCTCGTCCTCTTTCTTCATTTCGATGATTCTGAGGGATTTTATTGTTCAATTGAAGGCAATTCAATTGAACATTAATCAAGCGCTAATGGATTGCTGAGAGGAGAATATTTTTATCGTTTCAAAAGTATCAGAAAAAATTTATCAGGGTTTTTTTCATGTTTTTTTTTAATGGATGAAGTTCTGAGAATTTGTTTGGAAGAACTTCGGTGGTTATTTTGACGGAGATTTTTTTTTTAATTATTTCTGAATCGAAGACAATCAGACAAACTTCAAAGAGAGTTTCCCCAAGGATTTTTAGAAAATTCGACGAGATAGTTAATTTTTTGGAAAAATCTTTCCTGCAGCTCTTGAAATTTTCTTTGAAAAATGAGGCTTTAAGAGAATTGCGCTATCTCATTTATATTCCAACATATTCTTTAACCCTAGACTGATCACCTAAATTGCCCCTGCGACTCTGTTCCCCTCATGAAGGAATCACCAGCGTTTTTTTACGATTTAAAGAGATTTATTAACATAAATACATTTAACTTTACAATATTTACAAGTTTTTAGACTAAATACGAGGTACATAGAGACTGCCCTCAGGCTTTTACATAGAGTTAAGTAGTAGTATGGAGTTTTGTAAGACCAGTGAGGGTGGAGGTAGTTTGACGGATAATTTGGAATAGGGAAAATTATTAATGGCAAAAAATCCTACAAGTAAATCGCCGCCGTATTATTTTAGCTGCGACATTGACAAATTCACTCTACACTGCCCAGGCGCGTTTATCGAGCTTTCAGCAACGTCGATCAGCCGACAATTCCATTTAACATGGGAAAAATTTTGCCACCTATTAGAATTTTTTTTATTTCTCCATCAATTTCACAGAATATATCTTTCAAAAATTATAATGATTAAAAACTGATTTTAGCGACCGTTCAATATTAATTCAAGATTTCAATTTTAAGTGGCTTTACGGTTATAGAGAGGGCGCATTCGTTTATGAAAATCAGCTGATCCGATGGGGGGAGAGGTCCCAAATAAACTTTGAAGAATTTTTCCTTCCACCCTCTCAGTTATATACCGAGACTCAAATTATCGCGATATGATGGAATTTTAAATAATTAAATTAATTGATTTAATTCTTAGGAAATTGAATCAATTAAAATTAATGCACAAGTTTGAAAAATATTGGAGAAGTTCGGTTCCGATCTCGGGTGAGTTTCGAAGCCCACATCTTTGCACTATCCGGGCGGCTGCTTTTAACCATTTATTCAAAATTCGATCATATTGCGATAATTTGATTCTCAGTATATAACTGAGGGGGTGGGAGGAAAATTCTTCAAAGTTTATTTGGGACTTCCCCCCCTCGGATCAGCTGATTTTCATAAATGAATGCGCCCTCTCTATGACCGCAAAGCCACTTAAAATTAAAATCTTGAATTATAATAATTTCTTAAATTTTTCAATGAACGCATTCAAATTTTTTCAGAATTTTACGCTCAGTCAAATAATCATGAACAAATAAAAACGGCAGACACCGGCTTCTCCCTCATAGGGGGACCAGTCTAGGGTTAAACAAAAATCGCAGAATAATTGAATTATTCAATTTTAGCGGTTTACTGCTGTACAAATGAAATTAAGAAGGGAAAAGGGTTCCGTAACAAAATAACCGCAGACAAACTAACTGCAACAAAATAACCGCAACAAAATAACGATGATCCCCCAGTTATTCTGTCATTCGGTTATATTGTTGTGGTTATTTTGTCGTGACACCAGAAAAAAACCCTTCAGTAATTGAATGATGAGCCTAAAAATCATAAACTGATTGTCTAGAAACTAGAGGCAAAATGGACTTCCGGGACAAAATGATCCAGGAATTTTTTTTTCAGAGTGGAGGATCTAACGAAAAAATCTGAAAAAAAATTGAGAAGATATCACTCAACATGCCTACATTTTTGAGTAATTTTTTCAAATTTTTTCGAAGAGGCCTTCACTTGAAAAAAAAACATATCCTTGCCATCTCTGAAATTATCAGGTTCAGGAGAATTTATCGAGAGACTTTTCTCTTAGAGAATTAGATTTTCGTTAAAATCCCCTTCAGAAAGAATTGTCGAAGAATCGAAACTAAAATCTGCTCTCATTCAACTTCCAATAATTACAATTCATGATAATTTCATAATTGAAGTAGTGAAGCGATGAAATAGTCAATTTTTTTCGTTATTCTTAATTCAAGAATAGCTTGTAAGCTTAATGGACATACGTTCTTTTCGTCCTAATTCTTTGTTATATTGAAGAGGATTCCAAAGGCTGCAAAAAAATTCACAATAAAATCGTTCTATCTCGCTTATTTTCTCTAGATATTTCCAACAAATATCGATTTCCCCTTTTTCATCCCCTCACTATTGCCACAAAAATTTCAATCCTAAAATTATAACCCCATGATCGTCATTTTCAGTGTATAAAATTAGTGACAATAGAATAGCCAGTGAGAATCATCTGTGTTTCCACCTCCTCTTGACTATTCAAAGACAAAAGTTTTGTGATGCAATGTGTAACAAAGGAAATTCGCCGTTTAATTAAAACTTGATCAAAAGTTTTCGATGAAAATCAGAGTTAAAATTATTCAGTGGATCGTTATCCGTTAATAGCCATTAATGAAACTACCAACAGAGTGTAATTTACCTGCCACACACATACACCCACACATTTATCCTGCTCTGCCTTTTCCATGTGTGCATGTGAATCTCGCGTGTGTATGTATATCTGTTTGTGTACGAAAGTTTACTCTCAGTTTAAGTGTCATATAGGTGATGTAATTTTGAAGAGAATCCAATGTTTTTCTCAAAAAAGTTTTTCCCACCTGCGGCTAGTGTTAAAGCATTTGTTTTTTTTGCGCATGCGCATGCGCGAATAAGTGCAGCGGGTGACTTCAAACTCATTTTTTTTCCTCTATTTGTGAGTGGATGTGTTTTTTTTTTATTTGCTCCGAAGCTTCACCAGTGTCGTGCAAACTTTTCGCAGAGTTTAGGAGGATTTGGCGGGAGGGGAGGGGAGGGGGATGAAATGTGAGAGGGGATGGACTGTTGGAGTGGGGATGCACGTGCCTCTTTGCCACACTCTTCGTTCTTATGTGTGTGTGTGTGTCTGCCCCATGCTCAACAACTTTATCGCTTTATCTCTTGTTTGTTCTTCAGTTCTTTTTCTTCTCTCTCTCTATCTCTTTCGCTCGTTTTTTTTAAGGACTCAGTTGAATCGAAACAAATTTTCATTCTATTCGATCCACGTTTTGTTTGTATTTCATTGCAGCTCTTTTTTTTTCACTGAGTCTTTATCAATGAACTTTTTTTTATCATTAGCGGATAATTGGTTAATGGGAATTACGCTTTTTTATTTGAGGGGATGATCTGTCTCATTAGAGATAAAAAACTCGGATACTGAATTCTCTGTTTATAGGGTTTTTTTTTGTAATAAAATAAAACAGAATTCATTTCGTAGTGAAGAGGGATTACTTGATAAGCTTCTTTTTTTGGTCATTTACTTTTTTTGAAAATAACTCGGATCAAGCGAGACAACGCGATTTTCCGTTGGGGCAAAACGAACGGGGATTTTTTGGAGAGTGAATCCTGCTTTGAAAAAATTTGAAAAAATTCAACAACAATGTAGACATGTTGGAGTATTTTCTCAATTTTTTTCAGATTTTTTGGTAAACTCGTTTACTCTGAAAAAATTCAAAAATCGTTTTATCCCTGGTATCCATTTTTCCCCGGTCACTTTTAATAAAAGGGATTTTTTTTAACAATGTGTAGGATTTCTCGAAAAAATTTGAAAAATAACTGTGGAGATACTCCGACATGTCTGCATTATTTTCCAATTTTTTTTCAATTTTTTATTCGTGAAGACCTTTATTTGGAGAAAAATTCTGGTTTAGGGTATTAAAAAAAAGAGAAGGAGGAGAAGTTTCGTGAATTTATAATTCAATTCCTAAAATAAGAAAAAAATGAAAAATAGATGAGTTTTTACTCGAAAAATATGAAAATTAATCCTGAAATTTTAGGAGATAACAATCATTTCGTTCGAATATTTTCATTCAATTTAGAATTGTTTAAATATTTATATGATTTTAATCTGGTGAATGGAATCTGTTGTTTCTATTTTCGGTAAATTCTGACAAGTTGAAGCGAGTGACAATGACATTGGAATGAGGCGGGACACGAGGCAGTGGGTGTAGTGACACGCGATCGTGAGTAGAAAACGACCGTGATGGTGGGACAAGAGTGGACAGACAATCAGCTGATCATTTTCAGTGTGTGAAATTGAAGAAGTGCACAGCTAATATTTCCGGCATTTCTTTTCAATTGCTCTTTTTTTTTTTTATTTCAATCCATTGAGTGGGAAATTCGATAACATATTTCATCAATTGGAATACTTTAATTAATTGGAGTATTTCTAAATATTCAATAAAATCGTTGAAAATAATGTAAAAAAAAACAAACTGACAAAATGAACCAGATTTTTTTTTATGGTAAAGGTGTTTGCAGAAAAAATGGAAAAAAATTAGAGAAAAATGTACACATATCGGAGCATCTTCTCAATTTTTTGAAGATTTTTTCGCTGAATTTTTCACTTTGAAAAAAATCCATTCATCAAAAATCAAGAGTTTTTCCAAATTTGATTACCTTTACCGCAAACAATTAGATTCAATTGAAGTATCTATTGCTCGAGAATGTAATTACGTAGAAGTGTGCAAGAATTTCTTGAAACTTTCCTCTTCCACGAAAAGAAACCTCTTTCATAAACTCAATTGATGGATTCAGTAGTGAAAAGGTAAAACAGGATAAGTTGATTTTTACAACTAATTTTCTTCGAAGAAAATCCCAGAAACTAATGGAGATACGCCTTTTTTCCCTTGCCCTTTTCCGTCGAACATTTCAAAAACTCCAAAAAAGGATTCTGGCAAAATCGCTCTATCTCCCTCAGTTTCTATGACTTTTTTTTATTAAAAAAACAACTGACAAGAAAAATGATGAATTTATTAAAATTTGAAAAAAAATCGATAATTGTAAAGTGTTTCGAGAATGAGGATATCATAGCTTTTTCCGGCTCAACATCCTCCCCTCCCCTCCCACTCCCCCTTCTTTTCCCCCTGGACATCTACGATGAGCGAGAAACTTTTGCTCGTAAAGTTTAAGTCTTAAGGTGTAGGAATTATTTTCGAAGAAGTGAAAGAGAAGAAGGTAGCTTTCTCGTACCTCGCGAAAGCGCTTAAAAACTTTTCTACGGGCAAAGTCGACTGATACAGGGAAGCTAAGGAGGAGAAGGGGTAGGGGGTAGTGGGAGATGGAATGGATAGTAATAAGGTCGTGCGGGACTTGCGGAGGCGCACAGAGGAGGTGAACAACGAAGCGCGCGGTTAAGTTCAAGAGAAGGGTGGGAGGGAGGGAGGGGGGGGGAGAGGAAGGAGAAACTTTGGGGTAAAACTGAAAAGTTAATTTCGTCCTGTTAAATTACTCGAGCGGCTCGGGCATTAAACTTGCAGAAGTTTCACCCTGGGATGACTGAAATATATGCTGTACTCTTTGAAAATTGGCGGTGGGAGGGGGGGGGGGGGGGGGGGGGGGGGGTGGGTAGGAGGGTGTAGGAAGCATCGAAAAAGTTGAATTCAAGGAGACATTTCGAGGAGTTATAAATTTGAAAAAAACTTTTTCAATTGTTTCTGCAAATTTTTATCCAAAAGGGAAACACATAAAATACGACGAAATTCGGAGAATTCAGAGTTTTATTATTTTTTGAAAAAAACTTTTTGCTGTGTACAATAAAAGGGGGGAAGTTTGATTGACTGTCGTAATGACGGGAGTTGAAATAAAAGATTGGGGATTTTATTTTAAGGAGCGAAAGCTGTTGCGTTAAGCATTGGAAAAATTTCCCAACTATACAGACCTGTGACAGTTTCTTTAAATAATTTTTTTCAGATATTTTTATCGAGTTTTTCAATACCAAAGAAAATTATTCATTGAATCTTTTGCGATACGGGTCGTTAATATCTCGATTGAAACATCTAAAAAAAAATATCAACCAAAAATATGTTGAAGAAATCTATTGACAATGAAAACTCAAGTAAAAGCATCTCAGAAAAAAATATTTGAGATCATGAGATGATCATTTGCAATGACAAACTGAGTCGTTTGACTGAAACGAGCCTCGTTTACTGTTAACGAGTGGTAGTTGGAATGGTAACCAAACTAATATTTGTTAATATTTAACGAATAGCTCGTTTAGGGGGCTTCGATTGAGGCAAGTGGACTCAATAATTCGAATTATCCAAAATGTACCGTTTTTGACGAAGAAAAAAGAATTTTTATGAAAATAATTAAAATAAATTACTTCAACGAGGAAAAACGCATCCAAGTAAATATGACGATTGTATTTGCCCATCGTAGTGCCTCAATTGCGTATTCATCAATATCAAACGAATACGCTATGAAGTGAACTGGCTCAAGTATTTGAGGGCATCTAATATTCGTTCAATGCAACTAGATCCATGAGTTAACTGTTAACGAATCCTCTTCTTAGTGTGACAGTAAAGACCATGAACACCTTTCCCAAAATATCTCAACAAAAAAGTCTCAGAAAAAAATATCTCAACAAAATTTCTTGGTAATAAAAACTCAGACAAAAATATCTCATGCCAAAAACATCTCGAATAAGAAAATGATCATCTTGCAATATGGGTCCTTAATATCTCGACTAGAACATTTCAATAAAAAATCGCAGGCAAAAAAATCTCAACAAAAAAAAAAGTGGCAATGAAAACTCAAGTAAAAATAATTCATGCCAAAAATATCTCAGATATTAAAATCTCATGACAAAAATATCAATTTCACTTTGATTTTCCCGAATGTTTAATGAATTATGTGGATTCATTGCAGCTAAGCTTAATTGTGGAACAGAAAAGTGGGAAAGGGCAGTGTTGTGAAGAGAGCACCCAACGAATGGAGGAAATAGAGAAGGGGCGCGCGCGTCTCGTATATTTTTGTTCTCTCTTGCTCTCCGTTTCTCTCCTTGTCTAGTAAAAGTTTTCTGTGATGAGCTTTGTTGGTCGTTTCCCCGAGCACAGGACGGAAAAGTTAAATGCGAAAGTTTTACCCGATATCCCGTGCGGGTATGTGTGTGTATATGTATGTATATATGTATGTATGTATGTATGTGTATACGTGTGTCTAAAGCTCCAGCCTCGAGTTACCTCACTCTTCGCTCCTCAAAATGTTTCCCCAATCCTCAAAACTTTTTCTCTGTACTCTTGTTACGGTATAAAAAATAGTTACACACTAGTTTATATGTTTTTATCAACTACATGAAATCATTCAGTTTATCTCGCGGTACATTTTATTATTTCATAAGTTTTGAAAAGCATTTCTTCTTTTTTTCTTTTTCTTTGCATCTACATTTCATTTTAACTTATTTGATATCGGAAAATATTGATAATTGGATTTTTTTTTCTTCGCATTTGAGGACAAATATTTTCTGAGCAATCGGAGTAAATGTTCTGTGTAAACGTTGAGCCGTTTTGATTACGTCAATATTTTCATTGCATTGAGAATATCTCGGTAGATACACTTCGATGATGTGGATGAACAATTAACGCAAATAATAACTGGAATTTACAGAATTTTATAAAGATGAAATTCTCCTTAAAGAAACGCAATATTGAAGAAGATAGGGGCAAAATGGACCTTTAAGGCAAAATGATTTCGGAATTTTTTTTAGAGCGAAGGGTTTGATGAAAAAATTTGAAAAAAATTGGGAAGATGCTCCGATGTATCGCCATTTTGGCGTGATTTTTCGAAATTTTTCAATAAATGCCTTCACCCTAAAAAAAAATCCAGGTTTTTCCTAATTTACACAATTTTTTCCAGTATAAATTTTCTTTTCTGCCATTTTTTTGAGAATATCTCGGAAACTGAGCGAGATAAAGCGCTTTTTGCCTTCAACCTTCTCTGTTAATTGACAATCCCCTTTTTGGAGGAAATTTCAAGAGCTACAAAAACAGATCAGGCCAAAATAGAGATGAAGTGCTCGCATAGTTTCCGAGATATTTCCAAAAAAAATAGACAAAAAATATAAACTTATACTTTTACCTTTCCACCACTGAATTCTAAATATGAAAAATTTTTTCCTCAAAACATTTATTCTCAATTCCCAATGGTTTTTCATTGAAATTATGAATAAATCATTGAAATACAGTTTAATAAAATTGAAATTTTTCTATTCCCATGATAGAATGGCGTCGAAGAAAACGAAGCAGAATCACTCGATACAGCATCTACTAGATCTGCCATCGAGGGAAGAAGAGAGAAGGATTATAGAACTACCCCAGCAGTGTCTATCCACTCCACGTCAAGTTCCAGTGACAGTACTGCATCCGACACCAAAAAAGGTAAGACAAATTTATCAGATTTCTTAATTTTCATCTGAATTCATTATTTCAGTTCGAAATAATTGCCTAAGAAAAGAACTTTATTTCCGCAATTATCGATTATTGCTGAAAAAAAGGCAAAATTCCCATAATTTTCCCATTTATTATTTCCTTTCGAGACTCACCAAGTGAGTCATAAAATGTTCATATAAAAATATCGAAAGAAAACGAAGGAAAAATAAAAAGAGAGAGAGAGAGAGAGAAAAAAAACTTTTGATCGCTTTCACAAGTTTGAAGAGAGGTTGGTTAGAGCATAAAAAATGAAAACGGTTGTAACCCACCACAACGTAAACCGCTGACGATCCACTTTGTCGCATAGAACGCGAAATGTTTCTGTCGCAATTTTCTTTTTTTTTTTTTTTCCTTATCGATTGCGTTTGAGTTCAAACTGCACAGTTATTGCTCGTAACAATACGCATAAGCTCATTGTGTATTAAAATAGATAATTTTTGATTTTATTTCAAGTAAGAAATTTCATCGATTCAAAGAAATTTTAATTTGGAGGAAAAAAAATTTGAACCGATTCAACAAAAAAAATGATCGTTTTTAATAATCATGAGAATATGGTACGAATTCATCTCGAGTGAATGCTTCTTGCATTTTCTCCATTTCACTCAGAAATAAAAGCAACTCAGCTGGAACGACAATTATCCATTACAGCAGATGAAAATCGCAGAATCACCAATTTTTCCGGTGAATTTAAAGCTTTGCGGAAATAATTAGTAATTGAATTTTTCATTTCAATCATTTGAGAAGTGAATAAGCTTTTTTCTTTTTCATTACTTTTCTCTTTTCTTAAGAAATAGGACGTTTCCTAGAGTTGCGGGGGAGCTCTGTGACTCTGGGGCTCGAGCGCCCCCGAGTGAGTAACGATTTTTAAAGTTTTCTCAACAAGTTTCGACTATAACCGTTGAGCGCGAGCGAGAGGGAGAGAAATTGGCAGGGAAGTTGGGTAAAGTTTGCGAGTGCGCGTGTTTCAATGTTGAATGGCTTTTGGAGGGTGAGTTCAATGAAGAGTTTGCGGGGGGATTACCGTTTTGTGACACACGGACGAGTGTAGTTTTCTGTCTTTTCGGACAGATGTCGCTAAATTCACTTGCAGTCAGATGCCGATAAAACAGAGATTTTCTTGACCGACTCTCAATAACAAATGTGCTTGCACCAGAACATTTTGGGTTGTCTTCAGTCGGTAAGTCAACTGGCTGATGGTAAGCTGGTCATGAAACGACCTGCTATCGGTATTATTATCATTTGATGATAAGAACCGATGGTATAGAAGAGATTCGAATGAAATTCTCGTAAGATATAATAGATTGTACTTGGATGAAGATAATTGATGAATCGTGTATCGATAAGAATAGGATATGACCTATTAGATCACGACAGATTCTGGAGATAATGTAGATAATATGCATTTTTATGAAATTGGTACTTTTTTATGCTACAATGATCGGAAGAAGCCTGCAATAGTTTTCTGCTGCTCATCGCTCTTTTTTTTTACTATCAACCATTGAAATTTTCTTTATTTGAAGCCTATCTTGGTGTGCGGGTATTGACGCGATGATCTTGTTGGGGTTGTAAATCGCAGGTATACCGATTTTTGAGTACGACAATTGTTCTCCACACGACTCCTATTCTGCAGCGGGACAAGAAAGGAGTAGGTGTTTGGTTTAATGAAAGGAATTATTATTAACAATTCACTAAACACTGAATAATTATATTTTAGAGAACATGAAAAGAAATACACACTTTGCTTAAATCGAGATAATAATTAATTTAAAGTTTCAACAGTAAGTTTGATTGTAAAGGATGATTGGAACAACTGGTCCGATCTCCGCGAAGTCTTTTTCGGATCTGATTTTAATTTTTGAATTGACTTTCTAAGAGAGGGCGAAATGCCTGAAGTTGGGGGTAGACTTCAATTTCTATTGGTCAAGACAATTTGTGGGTGTGGAAAACATTGGTGGTCTTAAAATTCAGAGAGAAAATATAAAAACACTGGGCCCCTTGACGAAATGGGAAAGAAAAGTGGGCATGAAACATTTCTTTGCGTAATTTTATGACTTGCACGTGTGGCACTTGAAAATCACAGAGAAATGTCCTTCGGTTTGTTGAATTCCTAAATTTATTGCCCCTTTTGACAGTTTTTATTTTAGAGAAAACCAGAGACCTTTTTTTTGTTCATTATTTTTTCTTCAACGAAATAACGGTCGAATTTTCAATGTCGAGACCGAACACTTGGTGAGATACATGTTTACGTTAAATGAAACGAAACATACATTTTTATGAACATGTTGAGAAGACCGAGACGAAATGGACCTGTTGGTCAAAATAATTTGAGATTTTTCTGAGACTAGAGGCCTCTATGAAAGAATTCAAGAAAAATTATCAACAATGTTCACATGTTGGAACATCTCAATTTTTTCCAAATTATGAATTGCGCAGGGATCCATTTTGCCCCACTCTCCTTCACATGTATACACATTTTACACTCCAATTTTACAGTGTTCCACGAATTTGTATTATCACCTTAGAAACGAAGTGGTGTAAGTGCTATGTATAAGCATAGCACTCACGCCCCTTTGTTTTTAAGGTGACCTATTAAGGCATCTATAATTGGTCTAGCCGAAAATATTTCTATGCTCTGCGATAAATACCTATATTTTCCTAGTTCCTTCAATACTGTAACTCTCTGTGGATCTAGAATTGAGCATTGCCATATCACATGATTCAGGACCTTTTCCCCTCCACTACACTCACACTCTGCATCTACGACATACCTTATGCACTTCATTGCTCTGCAAATGAAGAAGTTACAGTTTTCCTTTTCTCTCGAGAATTCTCAATTTTTAACTGAATAAATTGGTTATATTAGAGGATTCCATTAGACCATGCTCCCGACTAATGGCACTAGAAGGAGGTGAATGTGTTTATTCATCTGTAGTTTTCTTTTTCAAATGGTGGAAAGAGAAAGAAAAAAAGACTAGTGGATGCAGACATTCTGGTCCGAGGCCAGACGACCGTAAGTATTAAATAAATCTCCTTAAGCGGATTTAGGGTCTGGCTTTCCGGTATTTTAACGCCGCATTTTCCACCACCTAACGCCAAGGATTACCCCGGGTCAAAATAGATTTTTTTCACCCTCAGTACTAAACCAAAATTCTCACAGTTTATTAAAAAAGAATTACATGAATTGACGGAGTCTTCGATTTTTTTTTCGATTTTTTAACTTGGAACAGTTTGATAATAAAAGAAATAAATCAATGAGAAATAAAAGGAGCTCAGAGGAAAAGAGATAAGTTCACTGAAGAAGAAATAGTGGTTAAAAACTATCAAATATTGATACCATTGCACTGAGAAAGAAAATCACTTTTCTCAAATAAATTTATTTAACAAAAGTCAACGAACCGACTCTTGCTGAATAAGTATAGAAACATTACTATTATGTATTTGACACAAATAAACCTTATTTCAGAGAAGTAATTTTTTTTTGTAAAAGTGTGCTTTGATTCAGCCGGATGAATTAAAATTTTTTTTGAATTTTTTGAATTTTCCTTTCATAATATAACGTGCTTTGATTAATCAGAGGCTGGTCACAAGATTCCAAGGCTAAGAGACAAAATCCTCATTTAATTTTTTCCAAAAAACAACGAGCTTTTTGCTGGAAGTTACTAACCAGTTGAACAAAGAAACCATTAAATGAAATTGAGATTATCACCACGTTCTGCGTAACCCAAGTCCACGACGAGGACGTAGTGGTGCATCGGCCTCGAGAAGGAACCTCTCATGACCCACCCTATCAGCGACACTCAGGATTTTATTGACTCAACCTCCACCCACCTCCATTGGGCATAAAAAATTTAATTTTATATTATTATAAAAACAAGTACTTTATGCACATTGGGCTTATAAACTGTACTTTTTTCTTTTTTGTCAATAACTTGTACGCATCACGTGGAACAATATCAATCTGAATATATCTCATACGAATTAAAACGAGAAGAAACGACAAAAACATCAATAAATTCAATACGGATTAAATGAAAAATTAATGAATACTCATCTAGAGTTGGATTTCCAAAAAAAATCACACACAGTGGTGGCAACAAAGTTTTAACACAAGAATCGTAGTCTCGATGTATTGCTGCAGACAACCAAAATTATACTGGCGAAGAGAAGGCTCATGTGGTTGATCGACCGAATGTGATTAAATAGTAGAATTGACTAAATTCGGTCAATTGAACAGCTTTTTTAATTATTTCAAAAACAAAATTTGCTAAGGACCAATAGTATCAATATTTGATAGTTCTTACCCCTATTTTTTTTATTTAAAAAAAAAGTCAATGTTTTCATAGAATTTCCTCAATTTATGTGAACACTTATAGATCACACGTTAAATTATCAGTTGCAGAAAAGAGACGCCCTCTAGTGTGAGAAGAACTTTATCTTATTCACGGCGTTCCACTCTCACACCTCAAGCATAGATGCCTTTCCCGCGCTCGCCCAAGGCTAAATAGCTAACTTCGTGCAACTATCCCAATAGATTATGATTATTGTGGAGGAAAGCTCTGATTTATGCAATTATCATAAATTTACCTCCACTCTCTACCTCATTCCCTCTCTTTCTCTTTCTCTCTCTTACTCATCGTCTCTCACTTACTCTCATCCTCATGAAAACCATTTCTGCCGTCTTCCGCGTGGTTGTAAGACGCTATTCTCATTCCAACTGCCTCCACCGCCCTCTATTCACCGAAATTTCAATGGGAAATTATAGGACAAAATTCAATGCCAAGTAAATACGAGCAAGTTAAAACTTTTCATTGGTATTTATCAAGATATTTAAAAAAAAAATTGTTTTCGTTCATTTTTCTGCCAATTTTTTTTTCATAAATAAATAAAATCCCTTCGAATAAACGAGAATTAATTCTTCTTGATTGTTTGGGAGACTATTCTGTAGTTATAGATTATAAAATAATTCCAAGAAACGCATGAATTTAAGGAAAAAATTCCTAAAAATAATCGAAATTCATATAAAACACCAGTAAATGGTCCAATTCATCATCCACATATCTTCAAAACGATTAGAGAATTTTATGGACTTGAAAAAAAAAAGTTTCTCAGACAAATTTAGTAGCGAGAAGGCATGACAGGACAAGTCTATTTTTTTACCAATTTTTTTTGGAAGTAATGGACATACGTCCTTTTTGCCCCAGCTATTTTTGCGCTACAAAACACTTTACAACTGAAATTATTACATAACTCCGAATAGAAAACATCTGATTTACCATTAAAAATTCGAGAAAACGTTTGTAAAAGTTCCTGAAATTCCCTCAGTTAGATCTGGTGATTGCCTGAGGCTTCACAGGACTGCATTTCGTTGTATAAGGTGTAAGGAGGGTTGTCTTTCCATCCCAACCTCCCCCTCAGTCCTACTCTACCACCCTGTTTCACTCTCCCAAGGACTCTACGGGGCGAGGATTAGCCCGTAGGGCATTGTAACGTCGTAAATACACCCTGGCGTTCACCCCTCGAGTTTCTACTGCCTCTAGACGCACATGGAACATCACTGGATAAGGGGGACATAGGGGAGGGGGAGGTGGGGGTGGGAGGGAGTTGGGAAGTGAGGATGAGAGCAAAGGCGCGTAGGAATCCCTTGGCCGAGGCGTACAGAAAAGCCGCCACTATTTCCACTCCCTTCTATGACACTGGGGACTCAGTCTTTGGGCTTGAGAGGTGCCACTGCCTCTCTGATTACCACTGTATGCTCCATTTACTTGGTTATACTGGTGTTTCTAATGTTTCGGAGTTTTTCGTTTCTTTTATTCAAGAATTGTGGATTTTTTCCTATTTTGAGGAGCTGATAAATATTGTTTTCCACCAAAATTCAAGTGTAATCAAAATTATATCATCGCTTTAGAAAAAAAAGTGGCGTAAGTGCTGTACTTATGTATAGCACTTACGCCACATTGTTTCGGAGGCGTATAATCTTTATTTTGAGCTTTTTGGTAGGGAAGATCGGAGCAAAACGATCCAATAATTTAAAAAAAAATGGGTGACTTCAAGAAAAAATGTAAAAAAATTGAGAAGATGATACAATATGTCTACATTATCGTTGAATTTTTTCAAATTTTGTTGTAGAGGCTTTAACTTGCAAAAAAAACTGGATCATTTTTCCCCGATCCTTCCAAATAAACCATCAAAATTTGAGGATCTTAGGAACGAGGGGGCTTAAATAATGAAGATGATATTTTTCAAAGTTAAATTTATACATCGTCACCTTAGAAACAAAGTGGTGTAAGTGCTGTGTATGAGAATAACACTCACGCCCATTTATTTCTAAGGTGATGATGTTCAATTCAAAATTGAAATACTAAATATATCCCCTTCTGCGTTTTTTCGCATTTGAAATATTATATATTTATTATCTTATATTTCTCTTGAATTTTCAAGTTTGCTCATCAATATCTTGCGAAAAATTCCACAATTTTTTTTTTTTATTTAAAAATTGTGAAAAAATATAGCTGACAGAAGTTTGAGGATCAAATTAAATGGAAGGAGTAGTGGGGAAACAGGAATTCCCAGAAATATTTCCCCTACATCCCCTGGACCAGTCTCTTACCAACCAGTCGACTGTTCTCCTCTTTTCTCCTAATTACTCCATTCAATTACTGAAAATATTGCTTTTATTAGATCAATGTTCTCTTTTTTACTCTGAGATAATGACGAAATTACGCTGAAGTTCTCCAAGAAAGAATAAAATTTGTGAAATAATGAAAGGGTGAAAAAAAAATGAAGGACACTTGAACTCAATTCCCCTCTGGCCACTCAGTTTATAATGGAGAGATGAAAGTAAGCGTGAATTTTTATGAATGAATGAGCGTCAGAAATGCATCAGCCCTACGCAATATCCTTTCATCCCCTCGAATCTTTATTTTTCGTTAGGGGAGAATCTAGAAAAAGACACTCGACTACGGAAAGAGGAAAACTCAAGTGGACTCTTGAGGTTTCCTACAAAAATTGTGTCAATTAAATTGACAATAACTCCATTACATTATACTCATTCTTCACTCATTTATTTTTCCCGAAAAGAGACAATTATGACTAGACAAATGATGGAATCTAATTGGACCTGAGCAGAAAGAATTCATTTTATTTATTGAGAACTAGCAATTAAAATTGTGTGCCTGCAGTAATTTTCTCCAAAAATAATTTTCAATTATCGATTAGTCGATATTTCGATATCTCGCAGTAAATTCTAGATTCGATTGAATTAGAAAAAAAACACGAACATATCAGCTTCAAATCGCTAATTTTCGAAAATCGATGAATCAATGCGATATCTCGCAGGACATTCGCATTCGATAGGTCCATTGCACCTCTTTTGAAGCTTTTTAGACATTCATTATCAACATTAAACTGATATCGGTTGAAACTTGGCATTTTAGTTAAATATACTTTGACCCAAGGCTGAATACCAACATTTAGCTTTGGCTTGATATTCACGCTTAGCCCGGTGTTTCATCCCAAGGTTTCACCAAGCTTAAACCAGGCTTGGCTGTCAAGCCTTGACCAGGCTTGACCAAGCCTGGGCCATTTGTCAATTCGTACTTGGATTGCTGTCTTTCGAAGAAAGAGTTATCGATGCAGACGTGCTTTTAATTGCGAATTTGAGTCTAAGGATCAATTCCAAATATTCGATCAATCGATATCTCGCATGAGATTTGAGATATCGCTCAATAGTTCCATTGCACCTGTTTCAATTTAAGAAGAAGATTCTCAAGTTTTTTCCACAGATTTCTCAATGAGAAATAAAACAATTGTGATGAGAAAAACTGATATTGCCTAATTTTTTTTTTGAATTACAAAGCTAATCTATCGAATTCATCCTATCAACTAAGATCCTTCGAAAAAAAAATTTAACGCTTTTATTTTACCGAAGAATTTCATTGATTGCTTAAGCAAACTGGTCTTCTACCAGATCAACAAAGCATTCCAGGAGTTTCGTACACAGATACCCCTCTACCATTTCCCAATAACTAACTTTCATCCCTCTCTCCACTCTCTCTCCTCTTTACTCCAAAACTCCAACTTGTATATACGAAGTCGTACGTACGTGCCTTCACCTACCAAGTAGTTTATGTCTCGAGTCCATCAAAGGAATCTCGAGTTCAGATGCATCGATTTCACTTCTTGGGGTGCATTCGTATGAAGATGGCTACCGATTGAATTTCCAAACCTATCTCTGTTCCTCTATGTAGTCCTTCCTACTTTGTCCTGTCAGTCCATCCTTTTTCCTCTAAGTTAACGTGGAAAGCCCACATGATCATGTACAAAGTGATGTAAAGTCTCGGTTCTCTGTAATGTAGCACGTATCCTCTCTCTACTTTGGATTAAAATGAAAGTTTGATGATACTGATCCTTCAGATATTCACAGCGTTATCTTTCCCAATTACTCGTAATGGAAAAATTCGAATTATTTGAACTTCATGATCCTTTGGTATGGAATTCATAATTTTGTAATGAAGAGGCAAAAAAAAAAGGATCAGTCAATTATTTTTGTTAGTCATTTTTTAAAGAATAACTTGGAAACTAAGCGAGATAGGACGATTTTGTCCTAAAGAATTACCTTTTTGGGAGAGAATTTCAAGAACTGATGTGAAACAAGACAAATCAAATATCGAGTAGATCGGGGCAAAATGGACCTGAAGGCTTGAAATGATTCGGGATTTTTTTTGAGAGTGAAGGAGTCTACAGAAAAATTCGAAAAAATTCACCAACACTGCACACATTTTGGAGCATTTCCTCAAATTTTTTGGGCTTTTTTCGAGAAGTTCTTCAATGTGGAAAAATTCCTGAATCATGTTACCACAGAGGTCCTTTTTGCCCCACTCTCCCTTATTGTTGCATATTCCCCTCCGAACTTCAAAATGTTAACCATCTGAAGGGTGCTTATGAAGCCAGGAAAAAGAGAAGACTGTCACTTGGTTCTTACGACATTCATGCCTCAGGAAAACCTCAAGACGTTGACAAGCAATTATATTCCTCTCAAAATTATGAATAAATTGTCAATTATGTGTTTATGTTTTTATTTACTAAAAGTAATTGGGTGTCAAAAATGAGATTGAATCCACAGCCACAAAAGTGGGTTCAAATCCCACTTTTCTCAATTCAAAAAATACTAAAAGTAACAATATTGTGATAATTCTCAGTCAAAAATCTTGGAAACTGAGTGAGATAAGGCGATTTACCCGAATCCTTTTTCTAGAGAATTTCAAGAGCCCCAAAAAATGATGACGAAATTCAGCTATCCGAGATTTTCTGAAAAAAAAAATCAATTAACGAGGTTCTACCCTCACACGGTAGTTCAAGAGAGCAACATAATTTTTTTAGTTTTTTGATCAGTAAAAACCCGACGAAAATTAACTATTTTAATTATAAAAAATACATGTTATTTCGCTTCTTTTATTAATTGATTTTTTTAATAATAGAAGTATTAAAAATATTCAAGTAGTGGAATGGTGGCTGCGTGCAAACTTCAAATTCTTGGATGTCAATTTTCGATTATTGTGCTTTGTTCCTCAAAAATATTAATAAATTCTTCTACCAATGTTAAGAATCTGTTAGCAACAAATTATTGCATTTGAAAAGAAAAAATTACGGAATAGAAACATATCGGTATACATTGATATATATTCGATCAGCTGATGCATGCAGCATAGCCAGACCCTCTATCGTTTCCGCCGCCATGACGTGTTTACTACAAATAAATTTTTTTGTATTGCGTTTCTTGAGCTTATTTGGCCGGTGAGGTGGGTCCGAAAGAATATCATTCAATTCTATACATATTCAATTATATCATATTAATTTTTAGTAGGAAAATATCTGTTAGATCTATAAAAAAAAAATACAAAACGTCGCCAATAGAGTGGTTCTGTCATAAGGGCTCTCTATAAGCATGTGAAATTACTCATTTTTACTATTTTTTTTCTCGATAACTAGACGGTCAATGCATTAATCATTCAACTAAAACGTGTATGATATATTTGTTTGTAACCTTAAAAAATTTCATGCAAAAATATCAAAAAATTTAAATTCACTCTTGAGAAAGGTAGAACCTCCTTAACGCCTATATGTGACCAAAATTGCCTTTAAAGGGATGTCACGAAAATAATAATAATAAATACACGGTCGATAAAATCAAATACTGTAAAAAATCAACTCATTCTGTTTTTTTACCTCTTCGTTTTTGAATTCAGTAACGAAAAGGTGAAATAGGACAAATCGACATAATTCTATCATAATACCCAATGAAGTATCTGAGAAACTGATGGAGATACGTCCTTTTGCCCTATCTCGATTAGTTTCCGAGATATTTTGAAAAAAATAAAAGGCAAAAAATAGACTTATCTCTTCAACAATATGACTGTTGAATTGGATGAGTGCTGGAAGATTTTTGAACAAATTCTTTCGGATTTTCCTGTAAAAGCCTTTGCAAACATGATGAATAATGTTTCAAACAATTTCGATTTAATGTTAAAACCCAAAAATGAGGGAAAACACCGTTCGCCTCTCTTCGAAGGAAAATCCCACGTCGAGAGAGAGACCGAAAGTGGTTGGGTTATAATGAAATATAGGAAATGTTCCGCTCGGCATAAGACTGCATTAAAATTATACATATAGGGCTACACAGTGAAAGGGGTAAGGAAGGAAAATAAGGGGGCGAGCTACTGGTAACGCCAGTTATGTGTACCTTCAGGAGTCACTCCCTTACTCTTTCCACTTCCTTCGTGCATAAACGTAAGAACGAAAGACGTCGGTTTGTCCTGGAAGAAAAGGGGGAAATAAGAGAGAGAGAGAGGAGGGGAGGGGTTTTCCTGGTGAAAAGGGGTTTACGGAGGTAGATGCGGAGGGTGTATATTCATCCTGCAGTGTTTTAATCAAGCCGGATTTGCTGTGGCAAGCCATGGAGCTCCACAAACTTTCGTTTTAGTTCAATCTAGAAAGGATATTCTCGTTTGAAACAACATGAGCTGTGTATTTATCCATTTTTCCTACAATATTCACTGGGATATTGGGAAAATGGGAAATCCGTTCAATTCAGGCATCTTTTTATCATCAGTAAATGAAAATTTTTTTTGGAGTAAAGGAGTCTAAGAAAAAATCAGGAAGAAAATCCTGAAAATGCTAAGTATGTCTACATGTTCGGCGAATTTTTTGATTTTTTATGTATCGGTTTTCTCTTCGAAAACCATCTCTTAATTCATCATTCTGAGTTTTGACCTCAATCCCCCCACCCCAATTTTTTTTTTTTTAGAGGAAGAAGGGTTTCATATTATTTGACCATAGCGAAAGAATAATGATCAGAATTGAGAGTCCTGCACATTAAAAAAAAATTATCTGGGATTCTCTTCGAAAGTGCAGGATTAAAAAAAATGCGCAATTCGAAAAAAAATTCTGCACTTGCAAAAAAAATTCTGGATATTTTTTTTTTAATGTGCAGGCTTAGAAAAAAATATGAAAAAATTACTGAACGATGTGGACATGATGGAATATCTTCTCAATTTTTTTCAGATTTTTACAGAAAGTTCTTCACTCTAAAAAAAAATCTTCGATCATTTTGCCTCATTGATTATATTTTTTTAAATTATTTTAACGTGTGCTTTTATATATGCCATCAAAAGAAGGACAGAAGTGCTTAAAGTATCAAAGACGATGAGATCAATGACGTTTCCTCTCGATTCTCGAGAGGAAATCGAGCAGCCAGAGATCAATGATACAAAGTCAAATGTAGAAAAGAATTGAGGAATTCGTTTAATCTTAAATCCTTTCCGCATGTTGCCTCTTCCTTCACTCCTTGAGAGGCATCTGAGAGAAAGCAGCTTAACCAAGGAAGGAAGAAACATACGGCGGACAATATGGTGGTTTTGGCTTGTGGCCTCCATGGACCGGTCAGTATGCAATATGCCAAGCTCTTTCCCCAGTCCTTTCTCTCTCTCTCTCTCTCTTCTGCCTTCTGAGTACGAGGCCAACGTTGAATCCTTGGGTTTGAGAATTTAATTACACTGTAGTGCCTACATTGTAGCCCCAGCCGTCCCGGAAATAAACTCCCCATTGTCGTAGCACAAAGCTTCTATTTGTCACGAAGTACTGAGCTTCGACACGAGGTATTTCTATACGTGAAGCCAGCTACAATCAGAAATCTCTCCTTTTACCTTTGATATCAGTTATGTTTTTTGTTGTTTTTTTTTGTCGAAGAAGCAGTTGTTTCAGAAGTTTTGGAAGTTTTTGGGGCGTCCATTTCGGTATTGGTCTGTTCATTTTTTGCTCGTTTGATCGGTTTATGAATGCCTTTGTGCATCAGAAACTAGGGAAACTAACAGGGAAACAAAATATTTGGAAGAGACGAGGATATTTGACTCAGAATGTGTTTTTTTTTATCAGCCTTCTAGTTTCGGATGCCGCGTCGAAGTTTGCAGTTTGGTTTGGTTCAATCCTTTCATGTTCCTCCATCAATGGTCCTTCAGCTCTTCGAACTCTTGTTGTTCTGGGTTGGAGGCAGCAGCGAAAAAGCTTCTCTTATATGATTTCAGGAGTTAATACTAGGGGGAGAAATTTTTTTTTTTTAAGTTACGATCTTCTTCGAAATTTTTGGAAATATTAGATGACAATATGGAGAAATTTAAAATTCAAAATTAAAAATAATCCTAAGTTTTTGAAAAAATTCTTTTTTTTTGCGAAGTATGACACTTTATTTTTAGAACGTCTGTCTCAAATATAGACATTTGCCATGAATTCGCCATTTACCGTCTTTCAAAATGGAAAATATTCCTTCTTTAGTGAATAAATTCCTAAAATTGCAAATTTTCACCAGAATATAGTGCTTAATTGAAATGGAACTATTTAGATTTTTATTTTCATTTATGAGAGAAGAAAAAAAATTAAAGCCCAAATGCAAGCGGAGACGGGAGAGTTTTGGTGGTATTAAAGTTTCCGATGAAATCGCAGGGTTGAAACTTGCGGATGCATGATTTGTAGAGAGTGGAGCTTGGCCGAGCGTGTACAGGTGGAGGACTGCAGAAAGAGCGGGGATAGAAGAGCAAGAGGAGAAGAGGGACTGAGCTTAATTGCCCACGAGTTAATTAAACTGTAATTCAATCGTGCGAATTCACCAATGTTTTATCGCCAGTGCAAGTTGTGCATTGTTTTCTCTCAAGTTCTGAATTTTTGTAGCCTCAAAAGAGAGGCGAAAAGAAAAGTGTAAAATTTCACTGATAAAATGATTTCATTTGAGGATTTTTCTAGTCCAACTTTTCTTCCTTTTTTTCCTCTCTCTCTCTGCAATTTAAAGTTTTTCCTCGGATTATTTGAGATGGGGACACAAAGTGAGGGCAAACATATGCATGTACGTGGGTCCTCACGGTGGGTTCTGATTGGATGAATATTAAATTCTGGTCACCGGCAAACAACTCGACGACTCGATTGAAATATGTATCCAACTGGAAAGTTAAACAGCTGGTGACTGGGTGACTACAGTGGGATTTCATGAGAAAGATGAGGAAATTCAAATTTTTTTTTTTGAGAATTTTGAAATATTCAGGTCTGAGGAGATTACTGGGGCTTGATCACGGAATTTCTTATGAGGAAAAATACAATTCAAGAAAAACATTTGAATGAGGGAAACCGGGGCAAAATGATCCAGGATTTTTTTTCGAAGAGGAAGACTTCACACAAAAATTCGAAAAAATTACCCAACAATTTAGATATGTTGGAGCATCTTCTCAATTTTTTTCAGATTTTTTCGCAAGCTCTTCAATCCAAAAAAAATTTGCCCTGGTCTTCCTGAATTTTTTTTATAATGAATTATTTCAAAATTTACAAATTAAAAAAATGCTACAAAAATTTGCACCATTGGACTGACGTCTCCGATTTTTCTCCAATTTTCGAGTGCTCTGAATAATTCTAAAAAAAATCATTTATTTCATCTCATGAAAATTTGAGAATTTGAGGATATCAAAAAAAAATTAAAGTTACTTTTAAATGAATGTCGAAAATTCTGTCATGAAATTCTCCGTAAATTCTCATCGAGGATCAATCATTCGTATCTCTCCCTCTTTTCACTCTCAAACATGAGCCTAAAGAAAAAAATAAAAAAAAAAATAGAATGAGAGTAAGAAATTTCTCATTTGCACAAGGAACCCCCGAGGATATTTTAATTGCCACAGGATGATGAGGACTTTTCCAAAGAATGCAATTTAGTTTTGTGAATCGTCACCAGGTCGCAGATTATCGGTTCGTGAAGCTCCTCATCCTCACTGAGATGGCAATTACCCCAAGAGAAAATTAAGGCCACGGTATTTCGAACGTAAAATGCGTAGCTAAGGTTTTTCATGTGGCGAGTAGGGAGGTGAAAGAAAGTTAAAGAAGGAGGGGAGAAGATGGATCTTGACGGAAGGGTAAAGCGAGAGAGGGGAGGGGGTGCTCTTAATTTCATAGAGGAGAGTAAGAGAATGGAGAAGGAGTCGTGCCCGGGAGCGTGTGCGAAAGAGGGTCTGCCAATGGCGAACGATAAAGGAGTAAGAGGAAGGGTTGATTATACTGCCAAAGGGATAATTACAATAAGCAGGCCATTTTGGTCTTGGAAAATCATTGGTGTACATGATTTTGAAAATTTTACATTCTTCGTAAGCAAACTCATTTAAAATTTTGAGTCTCAGTATCAATATAGTGGAATTTTTACTGAATCTATTAAGAAAATATCTAAAAAATATAAAATATATAGGACTAATATTTAATAATTTTTATAATGTCAATAAATTTTCTAATAAAATTTTTGTTTGTTTCCATTGGAAATAACTTTCCTTAGCTATTTCAAAAACAAATCCAAAAATGATCAAAATTGAGAAAAACAACTTGAGAAGTGGGTGGAATAACGTGAAATGTCTTCTATGCACAGCACTTACGCCTGCTTGTTTCTAGGGTGACGATATGATGAATATAGGAGGGTTTATATCCAAATAGATGCACAACCCAATTAAAAAGGGATTGGGCGGATTTTATTTAATACAAGAGCAGTGACTTCTTATTAATCCAAACCAGGAATCAATGTTATTTTTGTTTTACGTTAGTCCTTAGCAATCATATGATTTTCATTTCTCTCACTTATACATCATACTAAGAGGTGGGAAGGGAATTCTAATTTCATACATATAACTATATACATAAGATACATTTTTCGATATACTATCTTGATTTTATACGTACAATATATATTTCTTTACATTCGAAGTCACAAATATTTTAAATATAAAAAATATATATTGCATTCATAATATAGATCATTATATTCAATATATAGAGTTGAGATAATGTATCAAAAAATATAACGATTGTATATTTATAAGATATATGTATACATTTAAAATATGAAATGGATATAAATGAAACAATTTTTTTTCTTTTTAAATATTTTTTCATATATTATTTCAATTCTGGAATTGAATATATCGTCATCATAGAAACAAAGTGGCATAAGTGCTTTGTATAAGCATAAGACTTAAGCCCCCTTTCTTTCATAGATGACGATATATTTGATATATCGTCGTCCTAGGGTGAAAAGGGCGTAATAAGATAGAAAATATGTCCAATTTACGCTCTTTTCGTTCTAAGACGACGATATAAAATCAAGATAATATATCAAGAGATATATTTCGTCTATATTTATTTTATGTTTCAAATATATAAATATATCTCATAAATATAATATATAATATATACATGAGGAATGAAAGGACCATCAATAACTATCTCAAAAGATTGAATGACGTGAATTCTCCAATGAATGGCATTTAATCAAGTCATCCCTAAAATTAAAAGTTTTAAAGTAGTGATAGGATGCTGATGACTCTGAATGATAAACGTACGTAATGAGTAAAGGCTCTGTGGTAGAGGGGGTTTAAGAAAATTCAAGGAAATTCCAGTGATGCAGAGTTGGCTTGTGATGGCTTTGGGGGGAGGAGGAGGGGGGGGGGGGTAGTTTTCTTAGCAGCACCCCTTTTGGCTCTAGGCAGTACACACCGGGTCCATTCAGGGCTCCTGCCTCATTAATTATAAGAAAACATTATACTGCGACCATCTACGTCCCCTGTAACGTCTGAGAAGCCATTTTAGACCAGAGGCATAAGCCTCAAGCGTTGGTCAAAGCTCTCGAGAGTAATTACAAATTTTTGGAAATTGTTTTTTTTTTCAAAAATCTGTCCACTGCCTTTTTTTTCAATTATTTGGGGGGGGGGGGGGGGGGGGAGGATGAAAAAAGAATAAAGAGAGAAATTAAGGGAAAAATCCCAAGAAAAGAACTTTGAAGTGACTTTTAATGTCTCGAATTGGTCTCTTTGTATTTTTCATCCCTTTTTCCTTCAACCCTGACAAAAGTCCAAACATCAAGGGATGTTACCTATTTCGTGGAATCTCCCTTGTGTCACTGCCTCATGTTGGTCCTTTGACGTACCCTGAAAATGTCGTCTCTTCTTGAAAATGGCCCTGCGTCTTATCCTAATAACAAGCGGCATTAATCACTGGTGCGCCACGGTGCAATTACCATGATGGCATTGGCTTCACCAACACACCAAGCTCTCATATGGTATGAAGAATGACAGAGAGTATAGAGCCAGAGGGTTGAGGAAATATAGTCAAAGGGTGTTGATGCTTCCCTTTCGTTCTTAACCATCAAAAAGCCAGTGTTACTGCGTCATTCTCTTCTGCGTTATGTATCGTTAAATTAATGATGTATATTCGTTCCTTTAGGAGTTTCAAGTTACTTAAATAGTTTTTTTCTTTAGGCTTGTGTGAAACTTTGAAGATATCAGTGGTAAAGAAGTCTTGATAAGTTTTGGAATATTTCGGAATTTTTCATAATTAGTGCGAGACAAAGTTAACTAGATTTTTTTTGGAGTGAAGATCTTCTTGAAAAATTTTGAAAAAAATTGACAACAATTCCAATATTTTGGAGTATGTTCGTGAATTTTTTCAGTTTTTTTTAAAAAGCTCTTCGCTTGGAAAAAAAATGAAGAACCGAAAATATGAATGATGTAAATATCATGAATTCTGAAAAAAATCCATCAATTAGTACAAATTTATTATTCCTCTCAGACCTCTTCTCTAATCAGACAAACAAAAGCATCATCAAGCTGCATAAACCTCAAAATCTTCGTTCATAAGTACACGTAGCTCGTGATCAATGAACGTACCAGATGCTGCATCTCTTCGAGCCCGAGAATATTGTGTATCTAATCGCCCACCCTGTCACTCTGACCGTAACACCCAGTCCCCCTTGCCCCAAAATTTGATCCCCTTGCTCTTGAGGCAAGTCCTTCTGGGACAGGCCATAAATCGAAAGTTTCTTGGGGAGCCGGGGACTATCGAAGTCTCCTAAGATCCACCGATTTGTCCGAAAACCTAAAATCCAGCTTGCCAACTAAAATAGGAGAAAAAAAAAAAGAAGGAACAACAGAAGAAGAACGATTAACCCCTTCCATTCTACGAACTATCTACCACCAGAGAACAGAGCGCCATGATAGCAGTTTCTGCTATGAGTGCAGATTAGAGTTTCATTTCATGAAGGGTCAATATATTTTATCAGAGAAACCAATGATATCATTCTCTTATTTAAAACCAATTTCTCAAGAAAAACAAAAATTTAATCGTTATTTTACTCTATGAATTTCAATAATTTTTTTTGACAATGAAGACCTTTATGAAAAATCTGAAAAAATTCACCAACATTGTAAACATATTGAAACATCTTCTCAAATTTTTTCAGGTTTTTTAGCGGAGTCCTTCACTCCGAAAAAAAATCTGCATCATTTTGTTTCAGCCTTCTCTATTATTATCAAAAAAATGAAAAAAAAAATCCTTATCGAATCGTTTTTTTTCCTGCGAAAGATGCCTTTGTTAACACAGAATGACGCGTTGCATCTTTCAAACGAGTTAAGTCCACCAGGTGACGCCTACGTCTCAGTTTGAAGACCCATCCCCCCTTCACTACATCCCCCAGCCTCCAACATCAGCAGAATCCTTGTCAAGTTTAAACCCTCTACGTGACTATGTTGCAAGCGGCCTGCTAAGATGTCCGCTAATTTATATGTTCACGTTAACTTGCTATCCTCACACCTCAACCTTATGCCATCGTACTCATTCTCTCCGCCCCTTCTCGTATTCTATGGTGACTGTTGGACGAAGCTTCTGGAGGCTGTGGCTCGCATAAGTAATCGTTTCCTATCTAGACAGGCAGATGTGCCATAGATGTCTCAGGTCCCTTGTTTATTTAGTATGATTAAAATAATTATGATTCTGAGGTGAAAGTTTCACAAGATAGGAGCATCGAGTATCTCCTATATATGTCAATGGCTCTTTGAAGAATCTCTACATGAGAAAAAGATCCATTAATAATATCCTTATGATTCTCTTCTTTTTCTTTGGTATTCACAAATGTGACGAGATGGTGAGAGATATTCTAGACACGTAGATGATTGATATTCTGACTAAGAAGTTTGCACAGCCTGTTGACAATTTGATGACCACACATGCTTCATTTAAAGCAATTTTTCATCAGTACTCTTCATTGGCATGTTCACGACGTTTTGATATCATGTCGAATTTATTGTCCAATGCTATCAGAATGTGAACCTAATTCTGCAGCATTTGCTGCACAGATTTGTTGATGGATAACATGATAATTCTTGTTTTCTGAAGAAGCGTCTGCTTTCATTTTGAAGCTTATTCGTCAGAAAATAAATTGACGATGAAAATTACCGGTTTTTTTCAACATTTGGGATGAGAGTTCCTCCGAAACTCATTACAGAAGTGATCACTAATCATAACTAACTCCATGAAAATCTGTGGTTTTTCGACTCTATTTCATCAAAGTACCCAAGATCTTCAAGTTTAAGGACAAGATTCACCTCAGCATCTTGAACTTTGTAAAACTAAACCACACTAACCACTAAGAAACCATCGAAATCCTGAATAACCTTTACAAATTCTGACCAGTTGCCTTTGATGATATTCTAACTATCTCTCTTCTATATTCCAGATCTATCAAAACCTCTGATCGTCTTCATTTCTACTTCCGCGATCAGTCTCCACATTTCTTATCTAAACTTTCTAGAAAGAGGGCTCTTGCTACTTACTGAGCTTCTACCACATTCAAACGTCTTAAGAACGATTTATGCTCCTTCTTTTCATCATTTCCGTTTCCTCTTCGATTATTTAGGAATACAGGAAACTGTTTGCCAAAACTTTGGAGACGTCGGATATTTTAAAGGAATTATGTCATTCTTTTTTTTTTCGTCTTTTACCACTGATTTATTGGTGAATTGAACAGTTAAATTGTCGAAATAAAATGGAGGACATGTGGGAATTCTTTTCTTTGGTCGAGCACTGGAGTTTTGCAGATTCATCTTAAAAATTTGGAAACTCTTTGGTGCTTAGATGGTGAGGATATGTGGGCGATCTTCGAGGGAACATCACTTGGGTAAATACTCACGTGGTGAACATTTCTTTGTCATGTGGGTGAATGATAAATATGTGCATGGGATATAGGGGTCTGCTGATTGCTTCAAACAGCGTAAATAATATTGAGATTCTTTAAATTTTGATCAAGTCAGTTGCGTCCATGCTGGACCAAGCACAAAAGAGTGTGTACCCTAATGGATTTCAATGTTCAATTTTGATTGGTCAAAGTACATCGTAACTGATGAATTATTTCAGGTTATGCAAACATTATTGGCGAGAAAAACAAGACTTCTCCTTCAAAATCAAAAGAAAAAACGATGTACTAAAGAGAAAACTGAAAATAATTATCGGATTTATTTCCATTGATTTTAGTTAATATTCTAATTGTTCATAGGGATATTGGAATAGTCACTAACAACCCCAAATTATTGTCAAATCACGATGTTTCGCTGGACAATGCCAGCTTCTTCAGGCTCTTGAGATTATTAATGTTTTGTCGAATTAAAATTATTTTCCATAATATGGAGCAACAAGCAGTCGTCATTTTTTTACGATTTGACAAGAATTTGATGTTGTTAATGACTTTTCCAATATCCCTATGAACGATTAGAGTAATAAAGCTGAAATGGTCAGTGCCATTTGGTTTTCGGAAATATCTTGGAAACTAAACGAGATAGGACGATTTGGCTTCAATTTTTAGTTTGTAGTTCTATAAATTTTATATGACGATGAATGAGCATGAAATCGCCCTATCTTGCTTAATTTCCGAGAAATTTTGTGAAAAAATTGAGGAAAAATTCGATTTATCCCGTTTTACCTCATCACTACTGAATCATTCTGATATTCACAGGATTTCTCTAATTTTCTCTCCTCTGACAAAGTTTCCTTTATTTCAAGTTTAATGAACTCCAATTCTAAATTTATTTGTACAACTAGAAACAAAAAAGAAAGTTGGGATAAAACTTCATTATGATTCGAATCAGATAGTTGAGGCGATAGAGAAATCCGTTAATCTCTTTCGTGTGGTTGAGCATGTTAAGTTTCGAAAACTCTTCATCGACCTCAACAATCATTCCATTCATCATTTCTCTCATTTCCATCAATCCAATGATTTCTGACAGATTATTTTCACCATTCAATTGCCAATAATTCTGTAAATACTGAAGATGCCAAAGAAAAAAAAATCCTAATAAAGAAAGTGCTTCTCTCTTCAATAATGAAAAAAAAATTAATCTTAAACTTTTTCCTTCATCTTCATTATTCCACAAAATATTGACATCAAACCAACTCTCAATGAAAATTACATGATCTATTCTGTACATCACCCCCCAAGAAAAAGTTCCTTATCAAAATAACTCGAGAGCTTTGAGGGTGGACTTTGATATAAATCATGGACTCTGTGTGTACCAAAAGAGGCTACTAGAAAATCTCTAGTCCAAATGCTGAGGCGGTGAGAGATTTTAAGGAAAAAAAAAAGAGAGAAAGAGAAAGAAAAAAAGAAAGAAAGAAAATGAAACGACCAAGGCAAGATCAGTACATTACAGATAAAGTGGGTGAGACCCCTCCTTGGACTTTTTTAAGCCATAAATTTTATTCGCTGGAAAGAGAAGTGTTTGCTGAACTGGTTCCTTCCTAACTCAATTGCTCCTAGGGCAATCCCTCCCTCCCCTCCTCCCCCCACTTCTTTTCCAGTGATCTATGGAGGTATATCCGAAAAAAAAAAATACAACTTTTTTATTTGCCAAAAGTGTCGAGAAATTTTGCATCGACAGCTCAAGAAAATCAAACAGTTCTTCAATTTAATTTCTGTCCTCTTTCTTCACGAAAGTTTACTCATTAGATGCTGATGAAGATTTTTCTAGTCTTTTTTTTTTTTTGGTGGATTAACCTGGTAGATTAAAACCAACACCCCGCTGTTCGGGGATGAACATGATTAATTCAATCGTGGGGTTTTGTTATTATATTCACGTGATATGATGCATTTCTCGATAATTTAATTTTGATTTTAATTAAAAACAGAATTTATGCATTATTGAATTTATTTTTGATGCTTAGAATTAAAAGTCATTGTTTCATCGGATCGGATTTTTTTTTTCAATGAAAGATTTTATGAAAAAATTTGAAATAATTATCTAATAATAAAGACATGCAAAAGCATCTCTACAATTTTTTTCAGATTTTTTCATACACGGAGAAAAAAATAGTGGGAAAATCTATGAAATATTGATTGGTCCTTTGTTGTAGAAATCAAAGCAATCTATATTATCGACTTATTTGATTTATATCCAGAGAGGGTCAAGATCTTATCTTGGGGTTTGGTTATAATTCGATACCGGACACTTCCTGTTCCGATCTCGTAATGTGATAATAATGTATATTTTCTATTATGGATAAATCCATTCACATCTCATGATCTATTAATAAATAATGAATTATAACTCGATGTGTCTTCAGCTTCATTTAATTACCTAAGTTACAACATCTTTAGCAAATATTTTTTTGAAATAATTTGCAAAGTGATTTATTTTACTGAATTTAGTTATTCAAACAGATAACCTAGTTGAATTGATTAAATGCAGTAAATTCAACAGCTTTTTTCAAATTATGAAAAAAAAAAATTTTTTAAGGAGCAATTGCATCAGCATATGATATTTTCTACCACTATTTTTTCGCAGTGTGAAGTCTTGCATTGTGAAAAAAAAATATTTAATGGAAATTTGAAACAGTTGAATGAGTTTTCAAAGACTTTTGAATGCTAAAAATTAGATCCGCAGCGTCTGGTACTTTTTCAAGGCAGTATCAAGAGAGGGGGGAGAGAGGAAGGAGTGGAGGTTGAAGTAATAATCCTCTTAAAAGCTGTAGCGAGCCGTTGGCGATCTGTCGTCGAGAGGAAGAAAAAGAGAGGATCGAAAAACAGGAGAAATGCTCTAGGGCAAAGCGATCTAATGACTGGGAATCCTCTTTATGGTTTACAAGAAGTTTTGACCCTTCGAACCCGGTACGAGATTTTCTCATTCTTCTCGGGTGTGAGTTCTTTTTTCCTCTCGCCTTCCAACCTTTGTCGTTTCTCCATTCTCTTTTTTTTTTTACTCTTCTTTTTTTTTTTTAGTCATAAATTGTTCACAGGGGCTGCGCTCTCTCGCCACGGAAAGGTGATTCGAGACAAAAGAAAACCAGGAAGACGAGGGAGTTGGAAGTATAATGTATTTAAGTCGAAGACACTTGGATGATTTTTAATGAAAATCAGGAATGAAAAAGTAGAGATTTGAATGAATAAGTAAATTTTTTGAATTTATTTTCTAATAAACAAGTCATTCAGTTGTGAAAAAGTAAATTGTGAGAAATTCGTTTTCTCTCCGATATTTTACTGAAAATATCTCAGAAACTAAGCAAGATAGCTTCAATTTTAAATCAAGTGAAGTCATTGAAATCACTAAAGTCAGATGACTTCAACCTTTTCAAAATCACTGGATTCAAATGATTTCATTTTTTTAAAATCAATTCTGAAATCATTGAAGTCACTAAAATTAGTGTTCTCTGCCACTAATATGGGTACATCGATATTGAACAGTATCGAAAAACCATTTCCCCTTATGTGATAACTGAGAGTGGGATTTAAAACTACCTAAAAATATTTTCAAGGCAGTTAAAAAATATTTCCAATGAAAAACATCTAAATATTGTAATGTGTCAATTTATTAAAAAAGTTTTTCTTTCAATATGATAAAAATCCGTTGTCCCACCCTCTTCTATTCGGAAAATTTTATTTATTGTGATTTCATTGACTTCATTCTATTTGAACCCACTGACTACAAATTGATGAAGTCATTGGCAATCAATTGCAGTCATGAAGTCGCGTTAATCAGTGCTTGAAGTCATTGAAATCAGACACTGAATTCACGTGAAGTTGACTTCATTTTGCAATCATGGCGTCACTCAATCCTTGGGTGAGCAACCCCTCGTTTTTTTTGGAGCTTCTAGAATTCTAAAAATAAAAGAATTCGGCGAAAATCGCGTTATCTCGGTTAATTTCCGGGATATTCTAAAAAGAAAAAAAAATTATCAAAAAAACGACTTTTTCTGTTCTACTTCTTTGCTACCAATTTTTCACAAATTCCTGACATCTTTACAGAAAAATTTTCTACCCTTTACTCCCGCAATTTTCAAGTTATAAAAAAATAATTTTCCAAGAGATTTTGCCAACTCAAGAATTATGAGATAGAAATGAACTTGTGAATAGTATTTTCCATTTAAAAAAATATTCAGCTGTCCAGCTGTACATCCTCTTCTCTCTCATTCGTTCTCCTTTTTTCTTTCGAAGTTACAGAGGAGGTGGGAGGAAGAGGGAAAGAGGGGTGGTTAAAAAAAATGAAGATAAAAATCGAGTCAGGAGCATGAAGCTTGCATTTGAAAAGCTCTCAGCGAAGAGAAAAGGAGTAGAGACGATGGGGAAACATTTCTGGAGTTTGTTCCAACGCTTGAAGAGTCGTTGGGCAGAGGATGGAGGCAGGGGAGAGGGAGGGGGTGGGGGTTGGTGGAAAAGAGGGTGGAGACTCCTACGTACATATAACGTGTGCCGCCTTCCGTTTCCATCAGACATAATTGCATGTCTGAAAGCGGATCCAGGAGAGAGCCCAGGCAGGTTTAGCCCGAGCCATGAGAAGGACGAGAGAGAGACTGAAAAGTAAATGGGGGGAAAAGGGGGATGAAAATAGTGAAGGTAACTCGATAGCTAATTACCTTCTGGCGTAACCTGCGCAAGTACTATATACATTATAAGTCTCTGGGATGACGTACGAGTGTTTCTTCGCTTCAAATGTTTTCACAACTCGTCTACTCAGACTCATCCTAGCTTCATGTCTCCTGCACTCTCTCATCCGAACGGTTATTTCAATCATGAAATAATGTTTTTCATATTTTTTTGCAAGGATTTCTCTTTATTTTTTGATTACATGTCAAAATAATAGAAAGAAAAAAATAATGCATAGCAAAAATGAGATAAATATATGATGCTCAAATAAAAACAGCATGTGTAACAACAATATAGTACAAAATAACACACAAAACAAAAATAATTCAGAACAAGAAGAGCTCAACAATGAAGTGCATAATAAAAAAAAAATATTTCATGAAAAATCATGTATGTTCATTTATTATTATCATTATTGTGTTCAAAAATCCATAATAAGAGAAACTTAAAAAAAAAACAACCATGAGAGTATTCGAATGAATATCAAATTTAATATAGGAGAAAGTGGGCCAAAATGGACTATTGGAAGATCATCCAAGATTTTTTTCAAAGTGGAGAAAATTGTGAAAAAATTCAAGAAGCTGCATGAAAATGTCTACATTCTTGCTGGATTTCTTCTAATTTTTCCACACAGGCCTTCACCCTCAAAACAATCCTAGACGATTTTGCCCTCCAAATCCATTTTGCTTCATTTTCCCCTATATATATGGTATATAGTCAATTTATAGTAATTTTTTCATTTGATGTGTTAATCAAAAATAGAAATGTCACGTTTTGGTCAACGGAATGAATTTTATCGTAAACTATTCCTTTTTCCCAAGAAGAAAGTATTTCTTCCTTTTTTTTATAAACCCAATATTTAGCGAGATATGCATTTTAGCATTCAAAGCTGACGAGAAGTGAGCACCTGCACCATTTTCCCAAGATCAAAAATAGTCATAACTTATTAAATAAATAAAAAAATCGTCTGAAATGACTTTTCACAATAATTCGGACAACATACCCGGGACGAAAAAATTCGAGTCTTTCAGTGGTCGAAAGACTCCTGTCCCGGTCTCTGACAGAGTCCCTATTCGCGCCATTGCAGGGACTTTCTAGAGACACCTTGCTGTCTCTCCGAACGGGACACGTGTCTCTCCTACAGGGACTCTCAGTCCCTGCTCTACAAACCAGAGTCCTTACTTGAGAGACTCACAGCCTCTCAAATAAGAACTCCTCCAGTCTTTCTTCGAGAGCCATCAGTCTCTCAAATAAGGAATCCTCCAGTCTTGCTTCGGGAGCCATCAGTCTTTCTATTTTCCAAAAAAAATATTTATTTTTATCCATATTTTCCATATTTTTTTTTGTCAAAAAATACATTAATCAATATTTTAGATGATAATAGATTGTTGAATGCGACTTAGTTTTTAACAATCCTTAATATAGATCGATTCCAGTTTTAATTAACACAACTGCATGTTTTTCTCTAAATTTTCATAACTTTCTGCACGTCATCTATAAAAACTATTGAAACGTAAAGGAAATCTTAGATGACGTTATTTTAAGGTTTTAGTGAAGTAGTCATTTCCAGCAATTGAATAAAAGAAAAAAGAACAATGTCAAATTTCAAGGAAGATTGATAATATAAACATCAAAACTCAGATATATCCATTTTACCCCCATGTCCGTTTCACTCCACTTTCCGCTAATATTGAGAATTTTAATTAAAGTCAAATGAAAAAAATAATAATTCCACGCTTTGCAAAAATTATAAAAATTGAAAACTTAAAAATTATTAAGTTGAAATAAAAAAAAAATTCATTTCTCGGTCTCTCTCATTAGGACTTATGTCTTTGCAAAGATTTATGAATCTATTGAGAGACCAGTAAAGATAGAAGTCCTTACGGGAGAGACCAGCAAAGATAAAAGTCTTCACGGGAGAGACCCGAGAGACACTGTAGAGACAGTTGCGGGACTTGCGAGACACTCTAGAGACTGAAAAGTCTTTCTGGGAGTCTTTGAAGACCGTAAAAGACTCTCCAAAGACTCAAAAATTTTATCCCGGGTATCCAAGAATGAGCGAACCAAAAAAACATCATTTGGAAAGTGAGTGAAATAGCGTGGAATGCCATATTGAATCTATCGCTTGTGAATTATTCGCTTGCATTTGGTTTATAACTAGAGTATTTTTTTTTGTTTTTTTTTGCCATAATTTCAGTTACAATGAAATGAAAATGTACGAATAAAAGAAAAATGATTTCTTCACAATGGAAAATTTCAAGAAAATAATCATGGTTTGTAACATTATTGTTACGTGTTATTATTGCAAATGTCATTTTTGTTATGTAATATTTTCGCATGTATTATTTTTGCAAATGTCATTTTGATGTGACACCAAAAACGAATTTCTCGAAAAATTAGTGAAATAGCGCAATTTTGCTCGAATTCTTTTTTTTTACCTTCTAAAATTTTCTAGAAAAAAGGATTCACGCAAAATAACGTTATCTCGCTTACTTTCCGAGATCCTCTAAAAAAACTAATGATTAGAAAAACAATAGTCTTCTTTTTTACTCTTACTTTTTTATTCAGAATTTGATTTTAGAAATTTCTGCAAGTTTCAGATTGAATTGAGAAAATTTGAAATGTCGAATCAGAGATTCTTTCCAATAATCTCCATCAATTTTTCTTTATTTGTATTTGAATACAGAGATGTCGGAGAACTCGACGGTGAGCCCTTGGGAGATAGGGAAAAAAGAGAGGCTACACGAATGATTTGTGAATATGCAAGAAGGGGCTGGTTTCTCCTTCGGGAACTCGAAACGGTCAAGACAGAAGTATTACTGAATATGGAAAAATATTCGAGTGGACAGCTGGAAATTTATATTGCACCCTTGGACGAGCCCTAAATTTTCCATTACATAAGGATATTCTCCAGTGGTTTCAAGGAATAAATGACTATTTTTCAACTCTTGACACTAGCTTTTTTTTCTTCTTCTGAGTAGGAATTAGGGGTGATGATTGGATGAATCGCATTTGTGAATCAGGAAAGAGGAGAAAATGAGAGAATTTTAGATTTTATTGTTTCTTGAACGTTTTTTTAGTCAACAGGGAAAAAACAGAATTTTTTCAAGAAAAAACTTTCCAAAAACGTAAACAAAAATTCGTCATTTTTTTCTTCAAATTTTGAAATTTCTAATTTATGAACAGAGACCTGAGAGAAGGGGGAATTTTTTGGGAGTGAAGGGGTTAATGAAAAAATCTGAAAAAAATTGTGAAAATACTTGAGATTGTCTTCATGGCTACCTAATTTTTTCACATTTTTCGATAGAGATCTACAAGTAAAAAAAAATCTTCAAATTTTTTTTATATAAAATCTTTATTAAAGACCGATGAATTTGTTTTATTGTTCATTTCCATTGAAATTGCAGGGAACGAAAGGCTTTTTCGACTAGTAATGGTGTACTCGAGAGAAAGAGGTAAAATTCGAGAGAGGAGAGGTGCTAACGCGTTGGAAAGACCCGATCGTTGGTAATAAAGCCCTAAGAATACAGGGAGCCGATCGTAAAATGATAATTACCAGTAGTAAAGCCTAAGTGATATTGAACTTGATGGTAGAAAGTCTAAGGGACTTTCCAAATGGATTTTAGAAAATTGTTTTTTGGCTGATTTTCATAAAGTCAAGTATTGCAATAATTCTTCAATTTCCATTGTATTTATTATTTTCACTGGAAATAATTAAAGAATAATGGAGAAAGTTGAAAGTTTTTGGATTGGAAAGATTTTTTTCTCTGAAAACCAGAAAGGACAGATTAAAACGAGTAAGTGAGCTATAATCAGCTTTACGATTTTAGCATAGACTTTCCAAAAAGCTCTAGTATTAACACAGTTAAGCACTGAAATCCCATTGGACTTAACTGTTAACAGAGAAAAGCTATCGAACCAGTTCAACCAATTCTTCAATTTTTCTTCTTCTTTTTCTTTTTTCATTCATTTATTTTCTTAACTCCTGAAACTTTTGGAGTTCTTTCAACTGAAGAAATGCTGAAAGTAAATGAAGGAAAAATGAATTTTATACCACAAATTCAGAGGAAGAATTCCTGTCAAATCGTTCGATAAATCGTTAGTCGTCAGCAAAAGGGGCGTTTGAAAAGTTTTCTCGTCCATGACTTTGGTCACCACATGTGTCACATTTTTTTTTTCTACCAAGGGGTTGGGGGTGTAGAGATGAAGGACACCACAAATTGTTTAACTTTTCGTATACTGGGAAATGAGAATTTGACGATACAATAAATTCGTTTGATGAGGGAACACAAGTTTTCTATCAATAACTGGAGAATGAAAAAAATTGAAGGAGTGGATAGAACTTTTTTATGAAATTTGATAGAAAATTCTTGGATATATGATGAATGAATTGTTCATTAACAATTAAAATTTCATAATAATTGAACGAGGCTTTTCAGGCCTTAAATAAGCTCTTTAAGGCCTGTAGGCCTCAAATACGATCTTTTAGGCCCTAAGTAAGATCTTTAAAATTGTAATATTTGAAATATTTATTTATTTCAAATATTCAATATTATGATAAAATCTCAAACTCGAAAAAAAAATTACGATTTCATAGCTTCCATTCGGCAACAAAAATGGTGATTGATTTTCGTCACAAGATGAAAATAAATTCATTAAAATTCAATTTTTTCTGCAAAATGAATAAAATATATTAATAATAATGATGATGATAATTTAATTTAATTCAAATTGAATATCGACTCAATAACTTTGAAAACTATGAAGTTGAAACTTGTGAAACTTTGCATATACTGATAGGTAAAGGTAGTCGATACGTTATGTAATGTGACAGGACGAGAAAGACCGGTGACCTGTGGGCCAACCAGTCCTATTCGCCATTCCTTTCCTCTCTCCATCCAGCTCCCATGTGACAAACTGGGAATATATATATATATCTCTCTCACTTCCTCTGGAAGGTTTTTGGAGAGATTGATATGTCAAACATATTCCAGTACTTTTCATCTTATTTTAGAAAATTTTGTAAAGAATATATTTATAAAGGATGACAAGATCAATATTTTCATGGAGCAAAGATGCCTGAACTGAATTTAAAATTTACTGCAAGAAATCGAGAGTTTTATTTCTTAATAAATGATTTTAGTGGATATCATGATGAGAAATGAACGATTACAATAAAAGTTTGTCATTGACGTCATTGATAGTCAGAGAATTTCAAGTGCTACAAAAAAAAATTTCGACAAAATCGCGCTATCTCGCTTATTTTCCCGAGATCTTTTCTAAAAAGGAGTACGAAGAAAAATAGACTTATTCTTCTTTCCTCCTTCGTTATAGAATTATCTGTAGAGGAGATCGTGGCTCAATGGAACTGTGAAGGAAAATGAATTAAGATTTTTTTCAGATCGAAAATCTCTACAAAAAGAATTGAAAAAATGTTGGAGCATGTTCTTAATTTTTATTAGATTTTTTACCAAAGCTCTTTACTCAAAAAAAAATCCTGCACAGTTTTTTCCCAGTTTCTCCCACTTCAGTTCAAAATAATTTTACTCTAATCTCGACTGAATAAATTAGTCTAGAGAAAAATATAAATGTCTCTTTTCCTCTTCTGCCAATGAACGTCCAGAGAAAGAAGCTGCAGATTTTTTTTGGCCGAATCATGGTTCAACTATGTCGGGCAGACTGAGGCAAAATGGACCTCCAAGGCAGAATGATCCACGATTTTTTGTCCAAGTAGTGGACTCAGTGGAAAAATCTGGAAAAAATTGAGAAGATGCACCAGCAGACTTACATTGCTGAGCAAATTTCGCAGATTTTTTAGTCGAAGCCTTCACTGTTAAAAAAAATCCCAGTTCATTTTGCCCCGCAGATCTATTTTATCCTCGTCTTTCCTATTTAATGTATCCACATTGGCTACGTTCAAAGGTTACTCCAACGATAGCGACCCATTTTATATTTTATTTAGCATTGAGTTTATTTACCCTTCCTTCTGTTTGCACAAGGAAAACAAAACTCATTCAAAGTAAAACCTCGTAGTATGTAAAACAAGAGTTTGACAACACTTTTAATGGAGTCCTTTATTTAATCACCAGTAATTTTTTTATTCTCTTTTTTTTTTTCCGTTGTTGCAGAAAGTGAGAGTATACAAAAGTAGAAAGTACCTTCCTTTCTTCTTCTCAATTATTTGTTTATTTCTTTTCTTTTACCTTTTTCTTTTTCGCATTTTTTTTTATTCCGGTCCCCAGAAAATGCTTTAATGCAATTATCTTCATTACTGCTGAAGCTCTGAGTGGAGTAGACGGATTACAATACCTAATGAACCATTTGGGGATGGTTTTGAATTCTTTCATCTTTATTCAGTATGAAGAGTGCAAAATAAATGTAATTTTTCTTGAGGTATTTTGCAGGCAAAAGTTTTTATTCATTTGTAGAATTAGAATTCAAGTGAATTTTCATTTTTATGAATAATTCTTTGATTTGTACAATATGCGATTATTCTCGCTGAATAAGAACACGATATCGAGTGCTTTGCACAACCTATTTTGCCCCAGTCTTGCCTAGTTTAGGAGAATTACAGGGCACAAGTTTGGGCTGGAAGGGAGAAATGGAGTGAAATGAAGAAAATGTAATCGATAATTCCTTTAAAACGCATCATTCATTTTTGGAGAATATTTCAAAAATTTATGGAGATACATCCTTTTCGCCTCAATCTCTTCTTGCACCTCTTGAAGTTTTCTATGGAAGAGGATTAGAGCGAAAAGAGCATATCTTCATTAGTATTCGAAATATTTGCAAAGAATTTGTAAAAAGGAAAAAAAAACATTTTCAGAGTGAGGAATTTTGCAAAAAAAAAAACAAAAAAATTGAGAAGATGCTTCAACATGGCGACAGTGATGAACAATTTTTTTTATAAATTATTACGGCCCAGGAAGCCCACAGCGCCTTATTTGAGACCTAAAAGAGCTCATTCGAGACCCAAAAGGCTTTATTTAATTATTATAATGAAATTTCACTTGCTCGGATATTTAAGAAATTATGATTCTGAAGAGGCTTCCACTCTTGAAAAGAACCCGATTCATTTTGCTCTGCAGGCCTATTGATCCAGATGATTATGCGATTTTCAAAATTTCACTCGATTCCTCTCTTATTACACATCCACTTCATTAATTCATCAAAACTGAGGAAAGAATTTTTCAATGC
This sequence comes from Aleiodes leptofemur, assembly GCA_963942555.1. Taxonomy (NCBI): domain Eukaryota; kingdom Metazoa; phylum Arthropoda; class Insecta; order Hymenoptera; family Braconidae; genus Aleiodes; species Aleiodes leptofemur. The sequence continues at coordinate 18,235,040 of OZ012609.1, forward strand.
CAAATAAAATGATCAAGGAATCATTTTTTGGAAAAAGACAAAAGCGAATCTCACGCACTGCAAAAAAAAGACGAAGGACTTTCCTGTTGAAATAATCAATCATTAAGAATTCTTCGCAAATTATTTCGGCTTTATTTCAGGCATAAAGGCCTTATTTGAGGCCTAAAACGTCTAATTTGAGGCCTAAAAGGCATTATTCAATCATTATTATGAATTTTTTATTAGTCGGATATTCAAAAAATTTCGTGAAGGCCTTCATTTTCAAAAAAAATTTCAATTCATTTTGCCCCGCAGATCTATCGATCCAGATGATTACTCTATTTTTTAATTTCACAAAATTTCTCTCCAACTGAACATCCATTAATTTCGCATTAATTCTGAAAAACTCAGAAAAAAATCTCTCAATCCCAAATGAAACGATCAACGACCTCACTCGTCCTGATTATCGTACGTGCTTTCATTCATAGTACCTAGAAATTTCGTCTTCATCTCCACTGTTTCCCGTGCCAAAGGAGATATTTTCAGTTTCCACATACGCAGCAAAGAGTAGCTTCAGCGTCCAACCAGATTTACTACCACTGGCCCTGTAATTATCATCATAAAGTCGACTTTACGAGCAGTAAGGACCCTCGTAAAGGAATGCTTCATTTCGCCTACCCCCTTTGGGCTACAACTACTCTCTCAAAATGCTCTCTGTCTCTCTCACTCCCTCTTTAACTCTCGCGTCTACCACCTCCGGAGGCCCTCAAGGTCTGACCACTGGTAATGTTAAAAACTTCTGAATAACCCCTCTACTTCAGATTTTTATTTCTGGGGTAGTTAAGCCCTTATTTCCTTCCATTTTTTCCGCTGAAATGGCTCGACGGTGGGAGGTAGAAGGGTTAATTTGGTCTCGTCGCGAAACAAGAGCGAGTGCGCGTGTTTGCTTGATAAATTTTTGAAAGAATCAAATTGATGGTGAAAAGCTAAAAAAATGAATCGATTTTTTCTTTCAGTGATTTTTTTGAAAGATCTTGAAAACTAAGCGAGCTAAGGCGATTTTTCACGAATCTTTTATTTACGGTTTCATCAGGGTTGCACTTGTATAAACATATTACTTGAGCGTTTTCCGGAGGTCGATATTATTACTGATAATATTGACTCTATTGTTACTAAATGTACATCTGTATCAATGTCGATCATGTAAACTTAGTTGTTAACTTTTGTGAGAAAATATTTCTAAACCATCTATGTACTTCATATTGTGTTTTGTTAACGACATCGTGTCACTACTTTCTCATAATTATAATCATATCTGTATCGAGCAATATCAATCCCATTATTGGCCTCGGTTGTTGGGTTGTTGTTAATAAATGAATAAATGAATAAATAAATATTTTTCTGTACATTGAGGAAAGAAAAGGGGTGAAAACCATCAAACATTGATGCCATTGGTCCTAAGCGAAGTTGTACAATTTGATGGATTCAATTAACTCAAACCGTTAACCTGTTTGAATTACGAAATTCAGTAAATTAAAGAGATTTTCTAATTATTTGAGATGAAAATGATGTTTAGGACCAATGGTATCAATATTTGATTGTTTTTACTACTTTCTTTTCTTAGTGCAGCTCTTGAAATCCTCTACAAAGGTCGATTCGGACAAAATCGCCCTATCTCGCTTATTTTCCAACCATTTCAATAAATAAGATTGATAAGAACAATTGATTCAAGTTCAAGGTAGTATCCAAGAGCCCAGTCGATAAAATTGAAAAAAACGAGATTTGTTGGTTAGTTCTTAATTGTTGCTGATAATTAGGGGAGAACATGCTTCAATTTACCTGAAGAAGTGGCTAGACTATTCGAAAGTCATACCTTTGGTTTGTAAATATAATTTTGTTTTTGCTTCTTGAATTTTTTTAGATTACTTAATCTCTCATCATATGTATGAGATAGAGAGAGAGGCAAATAGTAACAACTACCTTCTAATTAAAATTTCTCGATAATTATACGGAGAATTTAATAATTTTTTATTTGATTATTTAATTAAAATTCTGTTCTTTTGGCAAATAATTTCCAAACAATGAGTCAACTGTGCGGTTTTTCAATAATTTCGTTATTCTTGTCCGATTTAGGACGTTTCATCCCCACCATTGCTATTTTCAGTAACTCTGATGATTCATATTCCATAAACTATCCGAACAATAATTATGACAAAATTCCGAAAAATGTAAAAAAATCATCATCTGTGATAAGGCGTCAAAAAAATAAGGGCATAACTGTATTCGAGTTCACTCGGCTGCTACCTGAAACCTATTTCCAGATGGTAACCACTGAGATATTCACTTAGCAATGAACTGTGAGATAAATTAAAAAGAAATTATTGAAATTCGCAACAAGACAAATAATTCAGATATGATTTATGAACTCATTGCTTCTCGCAACTCTGCTATAATAGTTCACGATTAAATTCAAGTGAATGAATACAAATCCAAACCGTTTAACTTTTCCTCCTCCCAGCATTGAAGAACAAAATTGCCATAACGAAGAATTTATGTTACTCTCTAAAACCTTCGCAGCAGCCGAAGGAAAATGTCATTTTTTTAAAAAATTCACTAAAGTGAATCTCGGCTTCTCCATCCTTATTCATCATTCATTTTCAAATTCTCAACTCCTTATGTTCATCTCGTCTCAGACATGTGAATGAAGTGTACAAGAAGGACAGAGAGAAATGAAGAAGGAAGATGAAAAAGGTTTCGTAGCCCAACCACCGAAGTTTTAATCGAATTTATCGCAATGCTATTCATGAGAAAGCCGTACATCTTTTTGCTCGAGGATACATACATATACATGCAGTTGAGATCGGTCACACACGTTCTTATTCGCTCCTCATTCTATCTACGTACACCCCCTGGAGGTCTGCCACCTGCTTCAACCACCCCTGTCTTTCTCCTGTTCACTCCCCTCTCTTTTCCCTTTCTCAAGAGTATACGACGCGCTCGCGTAAGTTTCCAAGAAGCAAAGTTGGCTCACACCGTATTCCTTAGGTAATCGGAATTACAAATATCTTCTACCTGCCCGTTTCTATCGTGTCCCCAGCATCTTCAGCCCTCAAAGATTATAATATATACATATTTTCCAGTTTTTAAGAAATTCTTCATTTTTTAAAAATTTAAATAAGGTTAAAGTCTCCATCAGTGATGAGATGACAACTATTGACATTGGATTTTATTGTGTATTAAATTTTTTTTTGTAATAACAATCATAATTTAGTAGTGGAGAAATGAAATAAAATCAGTAGATTTATATTATAGATTTATACAAGCGAAAATATAAATCATATCAGCATTACATATTGAACATGTCTTTTTGAATTGTTTTAAATTTTTCAACCAAATCATCCATTCTCAAGAAAATTCTCATTTTACTCATTCTTACTGGTCCATTTTGCCTCTGAAAAGGAATGAATTCATAATCTATAAAATTTACCTACCCTCGATTGCCGCAATTTATAGATCCAAATTTTGCCCATAAAAATTTAAGACTACTGAATTGTCCTACAGGAATGCCTCTTCAACGATTTACAACGGTGATAATACATACACTCGTTTGTGGTCGTTAAGCTTCTACCACCAAAAGTCCTCCTCCCCTCTCACATTCTACATTAAGTATCCTGTAAACACTATTTACTACACACTACTAAATAACTTTACTGCCTGACCATATTTGAAACTTATCCACTTGCCATTGACTCATTACAACGTTATGTCTAAGGTTTTTTTTTTTTTTCAAAAAAACTTCATTAAGAATTTACTGAAGTGTTATTATCTCTTCGACGCACACACTGTTAATAATTGACGCTCCACTTTACCCTAGAATGTTCATTTGAAATGAGTTTTGGGATGAATAGTTAATTTCTGGGTATTTTCATGATCATTTCAGTAGCGAAGAGGTAAAACGAGACAAGTCCGTTTATTTCACCAATCTTTTTTGGAAAATATCTTGGAAACTAATGGAGATACGCCTTTTTTGGCTTAACCCTTTTGGACAACTCTTGAAATGCTCTACAAAAAAAATTAGGGAAAAATCGCGCTATCTCATTGAGTTTCCGGAACATTCTCAACAAACTTAGGAGAAACTCTTAGAAATTGTTTTCTCAAAATAATTAATAATTGCATGAATTAATGATCACGTTGAAAAAAACTGAAGAAAAATGAATAATAATAATGGTCAATGGTTTTTAGAAAGATTTTGTACATGAGAATGAGAGGATTTTAATAAGAGCAAAAGTTGCTCTTCATAATTCATCGGAAATAAGTTATTTGAGATTTTTTTTTCGGGATTTTCCTCATTGAAGAGCAAACTATTGAACAAGTGGATAATAGTATTGCTTTCCAACTGATATAGCTTTTTCTGCCAATACTTCAGCAATAGGCTTCCGAATGGAAGTAATACAACTTTTTTCAAACCATCATTAAAATATCAAATATTGAAAAATTCAATAAAATGGCAATAACTCGAAAACTAATCATGCAAATAAGCTCAAAATTGACAGGTATCTAACTGATACAACTCTCGAGATAATATATAAGTATAAATAACATCAGTTGAATAGTTTCCAGAAATTCTATTAAAAACTGATCTTCAAAGAATGGACATATCTCGAAAAGTACCTATCGGATTCTTTTCAAATAAAGCTTAAAAAATAGAGTTCTTTGAGGGGAAGTTTTCTACAAAGTATGAAATTTTCTCGTTAAAACCGTTTTGCTGTTGTTGAGACTTTTATGAACAAACACACACACATACACTCACACACAGACATGTACTAAAAATATTAATTCATCTCTATTTGGACGATTTTAAGTATCTTCTATTAAAAAAATTACAATCGAAAATTCTGATGATTACATAGCTTCCACACTGAGGGAAAAAAATATTTTCTAGGAATAAAAATAATTTTGAGCCAAAACTCCTTCTTTATTAAATTCGAATTTAATTGAGAGGAATAAATATTTATTTCTCTCAATCTTAATTTTTTTCATTTCGAAATTACATCAGATCATTACTCATTTTTCGTTACTATATTTCACCAACTGATGATGATAAATAAACAATTATGTGTCTAAATCTCTTCCTGAATTGATTCAATCTTGATTATAATTGCCATTAATATTTTCTCGTGATGTTTTTGTCAAATAATAATGTATTTGAACGAAATATGAAATTTGAGTCCAAACATAGTCCAGTTTGACTCAAAACCGCAAGGTATTGTTCGGAAATTATTCCCTAAAAAACTTATCGTATTTTTGATGTGAATGTATTAAAATTCATCCCAAATAAATACAAGATTCGCCTGAGACATAAATTGTTTAAACAGGAAAAATCCACTAGCAATCAAATTCTTGATTGACATGAACTATATAATGTTCCTAGTAAATAGTTTTTTCCCTCAGTGCATTCGGGAGCAAAAAGGCATTTTCTTAATGATATTCACATGAGTCAAGTCGAGAAAAGCGTCAGTAGAGAATAAAATTGAACGTATCTCCTAAAAGCGAAGAATATAATTAGAAAATTCGATAATGTTTCTCCAAGTACTATTTCCATTAAATAGTGATTTTTCTATAAAAGCCTTTTCTCAGGAAAACAATTGATTTTTTTTGCAATATTTTCACTAATTTCATTCAATCATCATTTTTTCTTCAAGTTTGCAATCAAGAGCTGACAGAAAAAAAACTTCCAGAGTAGAAAAGTGAAGGACTTTTTGCTTCAAATTCCAGTTGAAAAAAAAAACAAGTAGATGATAGTATGAAGGGCACATACTTGAGAAACTCTAGGCCCATGATGGTAGGCGAGTGAGTAACAGTTTGAAGTGTTTGCTAAATGTTCTGGAAAATAATGACTGATGGTCGTACAAAATACGTTTGGACTCCCTCCCCCTCTCCTTCTCCATCTCATCCACAGCAATTGATATATATTTTTTTGCTTTGTGGTTTTTCTTACTGGGTCATGACAAAGCTGATGAGAAGTGTGGCATCATCGTCAAAAGTTGTCGGGGGATTTTCTATAATTGTTTTTTATATAGTTTCTTCAATCATGAACAAAAGCTTCGTAATTGAAAAAATTTGTGATCCTGAAGAGCTAACTGTGTATTAAATTCTTACATTTTTTCCTAATAATTTTTAGTTTTTAGAGATTTTACTGGAGTCAAGAGTTTTAGATTCGATTTCAGGTGAATCAGAAGTGGATGAACCATAATTTGTTTTGAGACTAAGAGGCTTCTACGGAAAAATTATCCAAAAATGTAGACATGTTAGAGCATCTTCTCAATTTTTTTTTGAATTTATCATAAATCTCCTCAGTTCGAAAATAATTCCTGGATCATTTTGTTCCGAACCCTCCTAATATAAATTGAGATTTATGTTAGATTTGTTCTTCTTATTTCATAGATACAGTTGGTCTTAGAAAAAGTCTTATTGGTAGGAAATTTAATTAATATGTTGGATAAAAACTGCCAATTTTTCCAGAAGAATTCTTATTATCTTCAGTTGTTGTTTTCACTTGCGAGAAAATTTCGCCATCTGGTTTTAATCTCGTGAAATAATTGAGAAGAATTTTTTTTGTTCTTGTTTCCAAAACTTAAGAAAGAACTTCAGCAACTCAGAAAAAACAAGGAAATGTGACGGACTGCTCAAACTCTCTGAACACATTCATTGAGTGATTAAAAGTATACACCATTTTTTTGGAATTGAGTTACCGTCATTATAGGAGAAATAATAATTATTGAAATAAAATTCTTTGCATGAGGGTATATGGCTGATGGGTAATTGTAACACAATTACGTTATTACCGACTGATCAAATATGTAGAATTTTCACGAAATTGACCAAACACCTATATAACCCTATGTAAAAAGTTGAACTTTGATATTTATTTCCTCTCGTATTCTACCATTACGCAATTCCAAAAAATTAATACATTTTTTTAATCACCCAATGAATTTATTTAGAAATTTTCACGACTCTGTCACTTTTCCTTTGTTTTGGTTCAGTTGCTGCAGTTTCTCCTCAAAACATGGAGGAAAGTCTCCGTCAAGTGCAAAAAAAATCAAAATAATGAAAAAAAAAAATGAGAATTTGAAGTTTTTCTTAAAAAATAAATTCCTCGACAAATTCTTTGAACTTTACAAAAATTCATCTATTTACGTGAAAACGTCTTACTTCACCATGTATGTGGTAAATATGTTCACAAAACTCTGGTAAAATGGTTGAAAGTGGAGTATGATGTTGAGAAAAGTGGGTGAAAAGATGTCTGTACTACTATTCCCGTTGTTTACGGTTTATGGGGAATGGAAGTTTTGTCGTTTCTAGCAACTGAAACGAAATCGACCAACTTTGTTAAAATGTATGCCCCCAAAACAAAGTTAATGTTTTCGAGTTGAAGGGTGAAAGACAATCCATTAATTTTCCACGACTAGTCACCTATCTTCATTTGGTAAATTTGCGGATGATAGTGAGAATGTTAGATGATTGGAAGCGAAGGTGGTAGATTTATTCCCCTTGAAATTAATACTGATAGAATTTGATTTTCCAAAATGATTCAGGAATTTTTTTCAGAGTGAAGAACTTTGTGAAAAAATTTGAAAAATATTGAGAAGATGCTCAAACATGTCTGCAGATTTTCAGAAAAAAATTATTTGCTTATGAACGAATACTTGTAAGTTCAAATAACTCCGAACAAGTAATTCTTTTAATTTTCAACTCAATTTTGATGTTCTTCTACATTTTTTTCTCTTTTCTGTTAATCTTAAATTGTAATTATACACGTTATTTTTTCCAGATATTCTTCCATATCATTATTGTTTTCTCTTTTGGTGATGTTTCAATTTTTTGTTTTATTTTGTCGTTAGTTATGTTTTCTTGTGATATCTTGTCGTGATAAAAAAATTACATGATGCCCATTTTTATTTGTACTTTCACATCCACATCTATACTATATACTTCACCATTTATACTTCATTGATATTTTCTATTATCATTTTCCTTAAAATTCCTATTTTTTTGTGTCCTCAAATAATTTGGATAAATTTTATTATTTTTATGTTTGAACCTTGTTTGCCAACTTTTATTTCACATTTCCCTTCTCTCGATCTAAAAACCTAGTTCTATGTGAAAATTCAAGATACGTCACAGCCTTGATTCTTAAAAAAAAAATCCTAAATCATCTTTCTTCGTAGATCCATTTTGCCCCGATCTCTCCCTACTCCAAAAAATAATCGAGACACTCTTAAAACCCCCAATTTCTGAGCCTCTGCCACTGCTTCCCAAACGTGTGCCAAACTGTTGCAAACTTTCTCCTTCATTTCTCCCCTTTTTCTCCCAAAAAACTTAAAACGTCTGAAGTACCTATCGATATTGATATGAGGCCAGGTGCTTTCGACACATTCATAACGTTCACCTCAATCCTCCACCCCCTCCCCCTCCTCTGAAATATATCAAAACCGGAGGAAAAAAAAATCCACATAATGACGAAAATGATTGAAAAAAATTCAAGAGCTAGAAACATAAATCGGATTGAAGAACTTGAGAGAGAATGACAGAGACGAAAGTCCTCAGTGGACCAGGTGGGAGTGGGAGGTAAAGAGAGTTTTGGGTAGAGGGCAGAGTTTCAGGTGGAAGGAGAGGAGGGGGGGGGGGTGAGGTGAGGTAGATATTGAGGTCAACGGAGTTTTTCCCCTGCGCGTTGCAAGTTGCGCTAAAACTGGGTGGGCGTCTCGAGTCGTCGCTGTTATAGTCCAATCCATGGACCGCCCTCACCTCCTCCTGTTGCCCCCCTCTGAATAGGAGGAAAGAGGAGGAAACAGGGGGTACGTGGGCGTCAGAAACGCCTCCGCAATTTTTTTTTGTTATTTTACTATTCTGTTTTTCTTTTTTTTTTTTTGCACTATTTTTTTTCTCCCATTTTTTCTTCTTTTCGTCTCTCTGAAGTCTTTTGCGACACAGTCAGGTGCTCCGCATCCATCTTACTCATCCCTCTGGGAGGGATGAGATGGGTGGTAGGGGTGAGGGGGCTTTTTTCCTTTTGAAAAAAATTAAATAGAGGAAATGAGAGGAAATTTTTTTTTTCACGAGAATTTTTAGGAAATGAAAGAAAAAAATGGGGGGAGGGGTGGAAGGAGGGGGGGGGGGGGTGGAACGGAAATTTGATACAGAGTAATTGAGTGCATTCTGTACTATCAAAACATTTCAATAAAAATCTTTATCTGAAAATTATTTTCAACTCATTTTCGAAATTGAGAGAGATAAAATTTCCTTGAGAAATACGTTTTCGACTGTGCGGGCTGTTTGCCAATCACTTTGAGGCATTTCTGCTACCCGTATCATCTGAGATTCTCCCCTTTTTCTGAATTGTGTCCTTCATCGCATTTAGCTGAAGCATAAAACCAAATGGCCGAAAAGTTTCGCACAATAAAAGAGACAAGTTGCTTAGATGCTGTTTCCTTTAGAGTTAATTCCCACGTGGTACCTTACGTTTTTCTGGGTATTTGGGTAGTGTTTTCATTGCTCTCGAACATGGAGGAAAAAGAAGGAGGATGACCCCTTTCTTTTTTTTTATGACAACAGTGAAGAAAGTGCGATTCTTCAGGTTCAAAAGATCTATTTTTTTTATGCTCTTTTTTGGAGAATATGTCGAAAACTGGACGAGATAACGTGCCTCTAATTGAATCCTCCTTCTGTAGAGAAATTCAAGAAATTCATAAAAAAATTCGGGCAAAATCGCTCCATTTCACTTAATTTCCGAAATATTCTTGAAAAATTAATTATAAGAAAAATACATTTTTTCCGTTTTATCTTTTTACTATTGACATCATTTGGATTATTTGAAATTGCTGCCATTTTTTCTAGGGAAATTAACTGTTCCTTTCTCGATCTGATAGTACACTGAGAAAAGAAATAGTGGTAAAAACAATCAATCGTTGATGCAATTGGTGCTTAGCAAATATTTTTTTGAAATAATTAGAAAAATTGTTAAATTTATTAAATTTAGCTAATTTAGTTTTCAGTTAATTTGAACAGTTTAACTAGTTGGATTGACTAAATTTAATAAATTCGACAGTTCTTTGAATTATTTCAACAAAATATTTGCTAAGTACCAATGGCATCAATATTTGATTGTTTTAACCACTATTTTTTCCTCAGTGTACTGACGTCACTCCATCATTAATTTCTGATTATTGCAAATTTCCATGGGATAAACTTAGCAGGATAGTATTAGAGTCTTCAGGAAAATTACATCAAAGGCACATCATGAATAATCGATGAATTATCTTGCCTTTCAATATTCAAAATGATTTTTAATGAGAAATTAAATCAAATCGTTGAGAAGAATAATAAGATAATTTTAGACGTGATTTATTTGAGGATTTTTTTTTATTTAGTTATCTATATTTGTCATTTTTATAACTACTATCACTTATAATTTTTTAGGTTTATTAGCTATTTACAGTTTTATCTATTCGGTGATCATGATCCATCTCTTCTTAATTTTTTAAGGTATAAAAGTTTCGATTGAGGGGGGAATAGGTGCATCATTACACCCAATTGGGTCCACCAATTGGATCTAAACAGCAATCGTCCATTGGTCGTCCCTGTAGGAAAAGAAATCATCATTATAAAAATCATCATAATTCGATAGTGAAGAGATAAAACAATAAGTCAATTTTTTTACGATTTGTTTCTTTGAGAGACTATCTCGGAAACTTCGCGAAATAGGGTGATAGGATGATTTTTCCTTCATTCTACTTTATAGAGAATTTTAAGAGCTACAAAATAGGACTCGACCAGAATTGTGCTATCTCGTTTAGTTTCTGAGATATGCCCGGGAAAATGAATGATAAAAAAATGACATAATTCCGTGCAATTATCATAATTCCGTAGCGAAGAGATAAAAGGAGATAAGTCAATTTTTTCCCTTGTTCCTTTGAGATTATCTCGATAGAACGATTTTACCCAAATCCTTTTTTGTAAAGAATTCCAAAAGCCGATCCAAACAATTCGCAAAAAAATTGATAATATTAATAATAGAAAAAAACTACTCATCCTGTTCTACCTCTTATAGCTATAGCTATTCAATTCCAATTACAATTACCTGCTTGATCAAATTGAAGGAAATTCGAAAGTTCTCGAAACAATTTATGATTTTTACGATTTCACATGAGTTTCCACAGAAAAATCACTCTTTTCCCAGAAAATTGTTATTGTCAATCGTCAAAATGAATGAAAAATGAATTCTTAAAAAATAATCTTACCTCAACAGCTGCAATTCCATAAGTCCAAATAATGACAACCAAAAATTTGGCAAGTGTTGAGAAATTGATTGAAATCATCTTGAATTGGAATACTGATGACAGTTGTAAGTGAAGAATGAATACGAGCGTTTTTATAAGACAAGCTCTGTATTATCTTCAGTATCAATCCTCCATTGATCGTATTTTCGTACATCTGAGTAATCACATTGAATATCTGCAAATATTGAAAGAACGGATTATCAAATATGATTAATCCTGATTTTATGGATCTGAATAATCACATTAAACTTATGCAAATATTAGAAAACCAATATCAGCAAGTAATTGGGTTGGATTTAATGGACTCAATGATACATTTGAGTCAATAAATTGATTTAGTTTTGAATAATGTTTTGTTAATCATTTTCAAATTTGATTTTATTGGATTTTAATACAAATATTTATTTTCGTTGACATTTGAAATCTCATTTTTCAGATTCAACTGGCAATTTGATATTCAATGAATTGATAACTTAATTACATCCTGTGAATTCCGGGGATTCATGGAAAATTAATTGCAGAGTATTTTTAATCCGTTTTCATTAAAAATTCTTCAAAATTTCATTCAATCTTCTAATATTTAGGGCACTTACTTCTAATCAATATCTAATTTTTTTTAGCTTTTTTTCGTGATTTCATGAAATTTGAAAATGGGAGAAATTCCATGATTATCGAAGAATTATCATAAATCCTTAGGGATAATCCATATGAGAAGACTGGGGCAAGATGGACCGTCTGGATAAAATGATTCTGGATTTTTTCTCAACGTGAAAGCTTTCGCGAAAAAATTTGAAAAAAATTGAGAAGATATTGCGGCATTTCTACACTGTTGAGTAATGTTTTTTAGATATTTTTATGAAGACCTTGACTCAAAAAAAAATCGCGATTCTTCTTGCCACCCGAGTCCACTTTGCCCTGGTTTCTCATGTAATCTGTCATTAAAATTGACCTTAATTCTAGCGCTTCTTCGTCGATGAAGATAATCCGGTAATGAATGATAATGGAATACCCAAAATAAGGCTAAAAACTTGTGGAGTGACACAAATCCCGGTTATCTTTTGATAATCAACAAACACAGAAATCATAATTGTTACTTGATGAGAATTATCTCGACCAGCTGTGCAGTAGAATTCGGAATTTGACCCAAATCCGAATGATCTGGTAACCCGCATTGATAAAAATTATGTAATTTTTGTTATTAAACAGAATTTTCAGTTCTTTAGAAGAATCAGTACTTGGTAATTCTTCGGTGAAGCGGTAAATTAGGATAGATTTTTTTTTGCTATTGATTGTTATGGAATATTCTGGAAACTAAAGAAAATAGTGAAATTTTGGGAAAGGCTTTTTTTGCAGAGGTAGGTGGCCCAAAAAAGGATCCAGGACATTTTTTTTCAAAGTGAAAGATTTTACAGAAAAATCTGCAAAAAAATTGTGAAGATGCTCCAACATATCTATATTGTTGTGCAATTTTTTCCAAATCATTTCGGAAAGGTTTTTACTTGAAAAGAAAAACCCGATTAATTTTACCAGTTGGGTCCATTTTGCCTCAGTCTCCTTTATATCAGACCTAAGAAATTAATTCTCCCAAGGATCTCGTTATCTCCCACATGAGCACCGATTGAGGGCCAAAAGAGAATTTTAAACCACTTTTTTCAAAAATTTATCAATCTCAAATCATGATTGTTTTTCAATTCTTTCCCGTATGCTCTCAATTCGATGTTGAATTCTGAATGTAATAGAAATCAGAATCATAGAAGCTAAAAAAGAACAAAAATCCTCACCAATCAAATTACCACAGATTTCTCATCTTGCCAAAATCACATCGTAACCCCCCCGAAAGTATCAATATCCAATGCTCTCATTCTTTCCTTCGTTCTCTTTCTCATTTCATTCGAAAACTTTTCTCGTAACTATTGGATTTGAAATTATAAAATGGAGAATAAAAATGCTAGTAATAGGGGGAAAGAGAGAGAGAAAGAGAGCGAGAGGAATAATGAAGGAAAAAGAAAAGAGACGAATGGAAAAATCAGAGGAGAAAAAAGTGGAAAAGTGTGTGCTCTTGACCGTATTTGTAATGGACATTTGGAACTTTGTTTGCTCGATTTGGCCGATAAGGAAACGGTGCATGAATGCACTCCACCACAGGCCAATTCTAGGGGGAATGAGACTGAGTTGAATTCGTATAAATGAGAATTGTAATTTCTCTGGAATCAGTGAATATCTGAATTATTAGATCGATGAAAGAAGAGGAGATTATCGGGATTCGTAAATCTGCTGGAATCGATAATTATTCGAAGTCATCCGGGTGTGGCAAGAATATGTATCATTAGCCTTAGAGTCAAAGGAGCGCAAGTGAACAATGTCAGGGGACCTCTTATATTTATGCTATTTTCAAGCCTGATCGGGGCTAAATGGACCTGCGGAATCAAATGATGCGGAATTTTCGTTCAGAGTAAAAGCCTTCAGCAAAAAAATTGGAAAAATTACCCAACAATGTAGACATGCTAGAGCATTCTCTCAATTTTTTTCAGATTTTTTCATAAACTCCTCCATTCCGAAAATGAATTCTGGATGATTTTGCCATGGTGGTCCATTTTGCCCCGTTCTCCCCTAATTGACAAACAATCAATATAATTCGCTAATTCTTCCTCGAATTCGTTCTTATGGTCAGGCAGGAAGTTTTTAATCATGAATAATGATTTTTAGATGTTTTTTCTTCGGTTTTTTTCTTCCTAGGCATTCAAAAATCCACTGCTTTTTTCGATCATACTATTGCAACTATGCTAATAATTTCCAATTTCAAAAATAATTGACACAAACTCTCAAACTTCGTTAGTATCAAAGAAAAAGTACCGAAAATCCATTGAAAACCACTGGAATTTCTGGAAATACATATTCACAACTGCTTTTCAGGGTCATAGCCCCAAAGTGTCTGGTTGGAAACTTGCTTCTACCTAATGGCAAAACTTGAAGAGGGTTAACCACTCCTCACCTTCTTCACTTCCAAAAGAACAAAACAAAGTGAGAAAAAAAGAAAATCTTGGAACCTATTCCACAAAGTTTTTCATCCGATTCCATCTATTCGTCTATCCACGCGCTTGTTTCTACTCTCTTTCCCTTGCCTCTCCTCTAGATGCACTTTCACTTTCTTTCTGCTTTCGAACTTGACCCATTCACTACTTGGGATCGACCTTGAGCGAGATGAGATATCTCCTCCCTTCCTCTTTATCACGTTCCCCTTCCCTATTTTAGTCAGTTTCTCCACAAACTTTAGACTTTCCCTGGAAAATTACCCGCGAGTTTCATTCGGGACCTGAATTTATAATCGAGTTTCAACAAAAAAGAAAACGAGGGTGTTAATACATTGATGGGAGCTATGCCAAATTGCTGTTACCGATTTTTTTATTTTTTTAAAAATCAATTCATGGAAATGGAGCTTCAGTTTTTGATAAGAATCGTTCCAACGGTCATTCACTAGCTCCAGCTGTTGATAATTTTTCTAGAAGTGCTTCAATTTCAGATAATACATCCGAATAATTAACGAATTCTCTTTTTCCATCCAATATATCCGAACTCTTTCCTCAAAAGAACAGTGAGCATTTTACCATCGATTATTGATCTGTATATAAAATAGTTGAAAATTACTGATGATCATTTCAAGGAGAGGCAACATTTAAAATAATCATGAGATCTGCAGAACATCTCAGCCGGAAGATAAGATAGAAGGGTAATTGTGTATAATAGAGCCCACAATAAAATTAATTAATTTAATTTAAATTACCTCAGGAAGGGAGGTGGCGAAAATGATGTAATATATCTTGGTCAAAAATTTGAAGGAAAGTATAGGAACTCGCAATAGCTCAGTGGTCAGAGCACCTGACATGTAATCAGAGGATCGTGGGTTCAAATCCTGCTTGCACATTCCATATTTTTTTCCGAAGATTTGACTTTGATAATTATTTAAATTTTATGGGCGCTCTTCTGCACAAATACCGATAGAGGAAGCGATCAAGTATATCAGTAGTGAAAAGGTGAAACGGGATAAGTCAATTCTTTTCATCATATTTGGATAATATTCTGGAAAATGAGCGAGATAGCACGATTCTACCTTAAGCTTTTTTTCAAAACATATTTCAAGAACTATAAGAAGAATCAGAATGAAATCACACTATCTCGTTTACTTTCCGAAATATTTTCAAAAGGATATTCATAAGAAAAATGCAGAAAGCTCAACTGGTTTCCCACTAAAAACAACATCTGAAATGATAACGATTAATTTGAACGAAGAAAAACAATCTGAAGAATCTCTAGCGTTTGAATATCAGGAGCATTGCCCAGAGGCCTTTGGCAAACGCCTACTCGTCCATCCTGGGTATTTCCCATCAAGACTATAAGGCAACAAGCACAATGATACATGTTATATAACAGTGGGGTTAGAAAAGACGCCTGGGGGTGTTGCCGCTCCATCTCTCTAGATGGACGAATGGGGTTTGGGTTTCTACGTTGTACTGAGGTACAATACTCAGTACCAGTGAGTTAAAGTTGGTGTTTAGGACCCCCCTCCCCCCTCTTCTCCTCCTTCTCCTCCTTTTCCTCTTGGCTAACGTCGAAGGATAGGGTTTTCACTAGCCTGTGTGTGCTAAAATGGAGTGAGGATGAGGGTGCACACACCGCAGTTCGCCTCAGAGCGAAGTAAGTTTTAGTATGCGTTATAGTCCAATGGAATAAAATTGTTGGCAACTGGTTTCCACTCGCTGCTTCATGCAGAGAGGGAAAGAGAGAAGGTGGCCAAGTTGTACCAAGCTTGGCCCTCGGGCAGTCTCCAGAATCTCAGGAATAGTAATGGTGACGAGGAGACCAAGACAAGCATCAACATCGTTGTCCAATTATCGTGGCTCTGGTAAATAATGAATTTTTTAATGTTTGGATTCATTTCCATGTTAATAATAATTGGTTTAAAATATCATGGGAAATTGAAAGGTTTCTTTTAAAAACAATACTAAAGCATTGTCATTTCGCGATGTTTCGCTTGTAATTTAAGGTTCATCAGGCTCTTGACATTATCAGTATGTTGAATGAACATTATCAGTATTTTCGAATTAATGGAGATCAGAAAATGGAATGTGCTATTTCATTATTGATCTTAATTTTGAAAGATGGGATGATATCTTTTTAATACTAGATCATGAAGCATGCATGTTGCAAATCGTGACTTGAACCAAACCAATATTCATGTATATTTTCATGTGTCGTCATTTTTCGAAATTAAACAGAAAATTTTCCTAATTAAATTATGAATGGCTGTTCTTGTTATTGGAGAGTTGCAATACGTGAACTTCTCTCTCATTTCTCATAAAAATCTCATGGAAAGTAAAACATGGCTATTACCATGCCTGGATAATTGACCCAATTTCCTTTTTTTTCAAGAGGAGAGAAAGAATTAAAAGATGTTGATCACAAGGAGTGTATGAGGAAGACGAGAAATATTTCTTTCCCTTTTTTTTTCTCCTATGAGATGTGTTCCGTAAAGTAAGTCTACTTATTGCGTGTTAATTGTGGTACATTAGACCCATGCTTTGTTTCAATTATACGAATAGCCGGGGTCATTTTACATGCTCCCACAATACATAAATCTTGAAAGATTGTAATGGAAAATCAATACGGATGCTGGTGTATTTGCCAATACGGGACGTTTTTCAAAATACAGGAACAATTAAAGGAAATATCAGTAGCCCTTGGAGGAGAGCGATCCACATGCGAGCCTACTTGGATTTCGCAAACAGGAGCACTGTTCTTATGACCAATGACTAGAAAACTGGAATCAGATATCGAGTTATTTCCCATTTTTTTAGACATTTGGCGATGAATCGCAAATTCCTTGAACATGTTTACACATTAACGAAGAGTGCATACAAGGGCATGCAGTACCCAGAAACGAGCACTTCAAATTGTGATTTCGATAAAGAACAGTATCTTCCGAATTGTGCCTACTATAGAAGAACTGCGCTCTTTTCAAAATTCTAACTTGTAAAAAGGTCCAACATGTCAAGTGTATGGTTTCGACTTGTTAAGTGTAGTGAGTTCTGAAAGGATTGCCATGCTTGAAGGGATTACGAATTAGTTGATCCGTAAATTCAATCTTCTAAAATTATTTACCGTTCGGCCATACTACAAACTAACCATCCACTATCGATGACTCAACTCACAACTGTAAAAGTGAGTCGTGCGAATGCACTTCAATGAACTAATAATGTGATAAAATAGACGGGATTATTGGTTGTTGAAGAATGTTATAAACTGATGACAGTAATTCGAAATCACATCCGGCAGAATGAATTGACATTTGACATTAACTTTTATTCGTGTATTAATGAATATAATCGTTGTAACCTATTTCATTCTAAAATCAAGAATGGTTGCAGGTAAGATTTGAAATTGGACGTAATTTCTCTTGATTTTAATCTCGGTTCCAAAGTTACCTCTTTTCATAAGAAAAATCATAGTCTTCTAGACGTAACACTTTTCTTCATTTCAGAATCAGTATCATTATAATAAAGTATTTAATATAATCCATAGAAAATATTCAGTTCTTTTGAATATCCCACGCAAAGCGCGAAATTTCGATTAGCCAATGAAATTCAGGTGTAATAGGACTTCGTTATATCCGATATTAACTATCGTGGTTCGATTAAATCTTGTAATATGTTTTCTCAGCAAGGATTTTCAACTCTATTGAATAATTTGGTCATTCCTGCCAGTTGTTTTCTGAGAATATCTCGGTAGCTAAGCAAGATAAGGTAATTTTCCCCTAAATATGTCTTGAAGCTCTTAGAATGCTAAAAAAAAACGAGTAAAATTGTGCTATCTCCCTTAGTTTCTGAGATATTTTCAAATGAAATTAATGAAAACGGTCAACTTTCCCGGTTGCACCCTTTTGCTACTGAATTAAGAAGTGGAGTTCCCGATAGTGTGACTAATAGCATTTCGACCTACAAAGATTCCTCCAAATCTCCAGGAAAAGAGGGATGATCATAAAAGGGTAATATTCGAGGACTAATACTAATGCAATCCTCTCCGAATTTTATGCCTCTGAAAAACTATGAGGAACGCTGGATTCAACCCTAAAAAAAACTCGAAAATAGATAAAACCATGGTGCAAAACCTCCAGCAGTACAAGCAATGGCTCCATACGAGCCACACATATCATGCCATACCTCATATCGGTCACGTACAACTTGTATCAGGGAATCCCCCGTCCCAACTGCCCCCCCCCCTCCTCTGCCCCTGGGGTTGAGGTCCCAGTCCTCAGCCATATATCAGTGACGAACGGACAGGATACAACCGTCCTCCTCTGCATGGAAACATCTGAAGGGCGAAGGAGGTATATGTGGATGAAATAAAGGGGGTAAAGGAGGTAGGAGGGAGGAGAATAGGAGGAAAGAGGTGGTACTGGGTGTGTGGAAGTGTCGCTAACTATTTTACGTAACTTTGCCGACAGTTTGGCCCACGTTGACCACGTACGTCCGGCTCAGAGGGGGGAAGGAGGTTGGGGGGGGCATTCCCTTGGGTTTTGAAGAAGGGGACGAAGAGGGAAAAGAGAGTGGGTGGGTAGGGGTAAAATAGCCAAGGGTGTATATAGTTTCGGTAGCCTAGGCACCAATGTGGCAAGGGTAGTTTTCCAGTTGGGGGATGTCCCAAGATATGCATACGTGACGGATAGTAAAACGTGACCGTTGTCCATTTGTATCTTGTTTGATACTTTTTAGGTTACGGGAAAGGAGAGGTAGGTGTTTGGATCTTGATGCAGGGAAGACCAGTGCAAAATGGACCTGAGGGCGAAATTATCCGGGAATTTTTTTCGTAGTGGAGGAATTTGTGGAAAATTCGGAACAAATTGAGAAGATTCTCTCACATGTCTACATTAGTGGGGAATTTTTCAAAATTCTCTCATAGCGACATTCACTCTCTAAAAAAATTCGGGTCATTTTGCCACCTAGGTTCCTTTTTTGTCGATCTCCTCTATTCTTTGTTCAATTTGCTATTATTTTTGGACTGCCAATTTTTCTTTTGCGACCTTTGTTTATTCGTTTATTTGATTAATCGATTTCATTATGTTCAGAAGAAGGGAATATGCAATTGACTATTCCAGTATTTTTAGTTATTGTATTCTCATGGGCATCAAAGTCTTAAATAGAAGAGAAGATAGCGGAAATTCTGTAAATACCTTTTTTTTAGCTCTTGAAATTCTCAACAAAAAAGGTGATCACTAAAACTGCGCTATCTCGCCTAGTTTCTGAGATGTTATTCCGAGAAGAATGAAAAAATCGAGCTCTCCAATTCCACTTCTTCGCTACTGAATTAGTGATTGTATTCTGCTTCATCTATTTTAATTAGTTCCTTCGAATTTTCCATCCTCAATAATCAATAAATGAGTAAAATCTCATTATTTTATTCGAGAAAAGGGTGAAAAATAATCCATTCAAAATTTCATCTAATGAACCTCTGTATGTAATTCAAAAGACTGAAAAAAAAATCATGTCGACCAGACACGACAGAGTGACGTTAATCCATTAAATAGAATCGTGGAACCGTTCACATAAATTCTCGCAGCTAAAAACGGATACACGAACCAACACCCCACAAAACACAAAGATCCCGTGGGCCAATTAATGTTCAACTAACGGAGGAATATCGTCACGCCATTCAATAGATCCTCTCCCTCCTTCGTTTCATGTCTCCTCCGTCCTTTTATAATATCCAAAGACTCAGAAAGGCGTGTGCCTTTTGTTTCCTGGTGTTGGGACCACGACTCTTTCACTCCATTTTGAATGTTTTTTGATTTTCTTTCATTTTTGAATTTGTTTTTGGCAGGGTTGAGGGAGGTCATTTCCACACAAGAAAAAAAATAATGGAAAATTGGTTACACGATCAAATAATCAAGATGAAATATCAACGACAAAAAAAAATGACTAAAATATTCATGAATAGAAGTATTCACGAACAGAACCAAAATAGTCAAAACAGAAATAACGAGTGAAATGTTAACAAAAATGATAATAATCATATGCAGCATTGCTACACCAAAGTAATAATAGATGAAGAGTCGAAATAGGAAAAAAAAACTATTGGAAAAAAAGTGGATCTATTCTTAAAATATGGATATATTCGTAACAGATATTATATATCATGGATTATTCAAAAATAAAAATTTTGACCACGAATAATTATATCGCGGATATTTGAATATGGATATTCAGTCTTGTTACCGTGTAGAATGTCTCATATAAGGTGAGTTAACCAGTGTTCGAACTCGTTCAGTGATCGAACTCTTGAACGTATTTATCCTGAAACAAATGGGTAATCCAATGAAATATCATGTTTCTAATCTTCGAAAGACAATATAATGTTCATCAACTCAAATAAGAGCCTATAAAACTGTTGAATATATCAGTAATTATTAAATTTCTTATGTTCGATCACTGGTGTCTGTCGAGTCTTATTCGTTTGACCACTGGAATACTCCCTCTAAAAAATTAGAAATTATGAAAAATAATTGATGAGTTTGACTTACAGTGAAAATGAGACCATTTGCTGAGATGCAGGAATGGGCTGAAAGGTAGATTGTGTTTGCTACTGTGTTGATTAGTAGATATCTGTGTATATACACTGGGGATTTCTGGTGCTGGCTGGATGCATTGGAATTCTCCTTGATAGATGTATTTGCAGTAGCTGTAGTAATTATTGTAATACGCGTTGGAAAATTGAAATCATTTTTTTTATACGAAAAAAATGAAACGTGATAAGAATATTTTCCACAAGGCGTCATAATTTTATTTCCATACTAAAAACTGAGACTTTATTTCTAGTTCGTGGAGAAAGTCAGTATTTTTTATAATGCTCTGTTTTGGATCTTCTAGCATATTCTTAACATTTCGTCGCATCAATTTATTCGTGATTACCAAATTAATTCAAACTGCCGAGTGAAGCACTCAGGTTTCTTGAATATATAAAAATTAGTTTTTTTGAGGCCGAAATATCGGTAATTTTTCCTCACAATCTTCACCATAACCTCAGTTTTCTGCAAAAATATATTTCATCATATGAATTAATTGATCAATGGCAAACAATTTCGTGCAAAAAGAATAAATGCAAATTCAATGACGTCAAAAAATAAACATCAATGAAACTGGAAGATATTTTCCACGTGGGTCACGTATTAGAAATAAATTTCTATCTTTGAATGCAGAAGCAGGATTATGATGTCATATGAGAAATATTCTCATAAATTTCCATTATCTTTTTGCAAAAAATTTTTTTTTCAAATGCTCAACACGCAAATATGTTGAAGATCATTCGAATCATGGGAGCTAAACAGAAGCTAAACAAAGTATTCGAAATTTTATATTTTTAAGGATCTGCGCGTGTTTTTCTCAACTTAACTTTTTGGTCGACTTTGAAAATTTTCATTCGAATAAATTTTCATAAATGTTTCGAGTTTTTCAACTTCAAAACGTTTGAAATATTTATGTGCAAATTTCCAAAATAATTGTAAGAAACTTCATTTTATTGGGAACTTCCTCGATGTTGTCACTTAGGCTCAAAAATATTCTGGAAAATTAATTAATTCTATAATTCAGAAATGGAAATAAGGCTTTTTCTGTTTTGACGAATCATAATTCTGCCTTCAGGATGGAAATGCTTCTCAGTTTTACCTTCTGATAAAAAAAGAAAAACTTTCATCTTCGTATTTCAATTAAGTGAAAGATGATTTTTACTGAAAAAAAAGTAGCCCAACGAATCAATCCTTTCGTTTGACAGTCGTCGATCGACTTTTCCATTGTTTTCCCTCTTTGCCTCATCACTTTTCCCGTTTTACCTCCCTCCACCTCTGGCTCCTCTCTCTTTTTATCCTCCACCTGGCGTTTGTTCCCAAGCTCGAAGAATCAATTACGGAACTTTTCAAATTTGTCAGTAATATTGAAATTTCTTTTATGCTTTGGAGCTCATAATTGAAGTCTATCGGAAAGACACTCTCTCCCTCTCTCTCTCTGTGTCTCTTGAAGGGATGTAGCAACGTTTTCAGTTCTTCAAGAAGAAATAATAAATGTGGAGTGAGGGAGAATGTTTGGAGCGACGAGGCGTGAGTCTGCAGAGATCCAAAACTTTTTTTTTTGTTTTTCACTCGACTATTGTTTCCTGTTGCCACTCATCCTCATTTTCCTTATTATTTTTTTTTCTCTTCACTTTTTTCCTTTCGTTGAGAAAAAGAAAAATGGGAATATTCTTGATAGCTCCAGTTCAATTTTTCTGATGGAAATGATGCAGTGTCCTCAAAAAAGTTTTTTTCAACTGAAATAATTAGGAATTTTTTGTTTTTACTCTTAAATTTTACAAAACGAATGGAAAATCGGGTGAAATGATCTAAGGATTTTTTTCAATGTGAAGGACTCGGCGAAAGAATCTTCAAAAATTTGAGAAGATACTAAAACAGGTCAACATTTTTGGAGAATTTTTTCAAAGATTTTCCTAGAGGTCTGAACTCTCAAAAAAATCCTCAATCATTTCAACTTGTAGGTCCATTTTGCCTCAATTTTCCTTATAGTGAAAAAAAATTATGAAATTACCTGAAAATTTCTAAAGATTCCTTTCATCGAGTTTCTTAACGACTTTCGAACATAACATCAACCATCTACCATATCCTATACATTGAATGGCTTTAGTGAATAGCTGTACTCAATCTCAGATGCATTGTAGTAAGGCAGTCGCCAGTGTCTGGAATTTATCGTAGCAATTACAACGGGGAACGTAATCGATGGTCATTAACGTAGCGTTATTACCACCCTCAATTTTATCCAGAAAAGATTTTTATTAGTAAACCATTAATTCTTTGGTGAAGAATCTCAGTGGTTAATTCTTAACGATCCACAAAAATCAAGAAAGACAGAATCTTTTTTTTTTACGTATTGAGACTAATCATGAAAATTGAGTTTTTATTGGTTTCCTGATTAGTTGAAGATATTTTTATTTCAATCGTTTCGATAGTAACTCAAGAAATTCATCTTTTGTAATCATTTGATCATTAAAAAAAAAACGATGAAAATAAAATTATTCTGTTTTACTTCTTCACTATTGATATATATTTTTTAAATAAAAGAATAGTGACAAAATGAAGGCCTATAATCTAAATAAATAAATAAATAATGAATTATTTCCTGAAAATATCTTTTTTTTTGTGGCTAATGAAATTCTGTGCAAAAAAATGTTTTTTTTTTGTAAATTCTCCGAAATCTTGAAATACTAATCACAATATAATTATGTAATTGCGGTGAAAAATTTTGATGTGAATGTCGACAAATGGACTCAAGGGACGTCAAAAGAAATTTTTTCGTGAGAGACACAACACCCTTGGAAACGCCCCAATGACGAAATGAATTATATTATTCGTCAGAAGGGCGATGGAAGCGAATAATTAAAATTCTCTATCCCTCTCATTTTCTCAAGAAGGGCGAAGAGATTGACAGTGAATTATTCAAGTCCAGATGACTATTAAATCCGTGATTTTCCATTTTAATTAATGATGATAAAAATAAATAATCGAATAAGCAAGCTGAATAACCTTCAGAATATTGTGATGAGTGATTAATAAACAATAATTAATCGGCAATTCAATTAACGCAAATTCTTTCCATTTTCGAGATGAAAGAAATCATGATATGAACTGTTGAATTATCCAACAAACAATAATCATAAAAATTAAAAAACAAAAATAATAATAAAGTAAAAAAAGATAAAAATGAGGAAAATGAAGGGAAGAGTTTTCATTAAAGAGGCCGTCAGACTTTACGGCCAATTTTTGATAATGTCCATTATACTTTTTCTTGGGTTCAAAGAATAGTTAATTGGATGATTATCGTTTGAGTATAATCACTAGGTAATATTGAAGGGGTTGAAAATTTTATCTCACTGGTAATCACATTATTTTTAAGAATCATTTAAAAAAAAAAAATCCTGTTATCAATGAAAATAGGAAATTAAATCATTTGAACTATGAAATGAATTGAATTCAGTATTTCAAATTGTATGGTCAGAGATGCGCATGAAATGTGAATATTGATACGTAATTCAAAGACGTGAAGAGATAAATTTTCTTACGATCATTTTGAAAATTTGCATATAAATAGTAATTGATATGCTTTATTCGTAGGAAAAGTTCCAACCCCTATATTTTCCAAAATATGTAGAAATGAAGAGCCGGTAATAATGATTATAATATTATATTACAATTAATAGAGAGAACAGCGCACACATCAATTCTATTTCAGAAATAAATAGTGATTTTTTTCCGAAGCAGAATGTTTAATCCCACGGTTGAAGTAAATCTTCTTTGGTATTTTTGATATTCTTATTCCTATAGTCATCTAGAATTCGGATAATGAATTTCTCCGGTTCTTCATCCTTAATAAATGAATCGTTGTACTCTTGCATCAATTCCAATACTCGGCACTCAATTTTGTAGATCTTGGTTTTCAAATTGTACTATCAACATACGATCCCTACACTAGACTTTGATGATTTCATGATATAGCAATGTATCCCGAGCTTCTTCCCTCCCTAGATGTATAATATACTATTTCTATTTTTACGTATGTACAACTACTCCTTGGAAACCTCCTCAAATGATAATTGCTTTTTACATTTCTCCGAATAAATTTCTACTGAATTTTGAAAGTTCCGAGAGGCCTTTGAAGTGCCCCAATGACTTTCAACACAGAGACTTGACCATTAGTTAGCTTGTACGTGAAAGGAAGCAGAGGAAGTAGCCATTGGCCACTGTATGAGGAAACACGAAACTTGTGTATCTCTACAAATATCGTTAGCGTATGTAGCAGCGGCCCTTAAAGCAATAGTGAAGGATAGTAATGGAGTGGGAGAAGGGGAGAGAGAGGGTACCAGTAATTTTGGGCTGCATCAGTTTGCTCAACAAGAAACAACCAACAACAACAAGGCACCAGGTACCGGAGCCAACGTTTCTCTTCACTTCCGGTCAAAGCACTGGTGAATATTGGGGTACTGGTGGTTTACAGAAGCGGAAGATTGCAATGGTTACTCCTTATCGTTACACATTTGGCCCTTTGAACTCGTTTTGAAGGAGAAATAGTTTGAATAATTTGTAATTAATTTTTTTTGGGTGAGAAAAGAACTGCGGTCGAAAAATGGTCTTTTGAATAACTTTGGAAGTGGTTCTAGGAAAAATATGAGATTTCTTTTGAAGAGAATTCAGTCGTTTTAAGGGAAATCAGTCGAGTCAGGAACATCATAAAAGACAATTTGTCATGTGTCTGGTGAAAATACAGACAGATTCATTGTTTTTGGTCATCTTTTCTTGTGAATATTTGAAAAACTAATGGAATTACGATCTTCAAGAACTTGAATTCGATGAATTCGTCAGCTTTTTTTGCTTCCGAGTGGAAGCTTAACAAATGGAAGAACTTTCGATCTGAATTTTTTTGTTGCAAATCGCTTGGAATGATGTGGAGAGTCTGAAAATGATATTTAGAAAAAAAGTCTGTGTGTGTGTATGTATGTATGTATGTGTGTCCGTGTGGATTTTTTTTTACTTGAAAACGGCATCACTTCAACATAAAAATCTCATATTTTTACTGTATATTTGTCATAATAAATGTTTCTTTTCTGAGACTTTGCTGCTTGGGATTCCTTCAGTGTTTTTTGAGATATGAATTTTTGATTTTTTCAAGACAATTAATTTCTTCAACATTTTTCAACTGATTTCGTCCAGATTAATTCATAACATTTGATATCATATTTTGTAACTGCGTGAATTTTTTCAAATTTTTTTATAGTTATTTCTCAGATATTCTTGAAGAATGAGTAGCTAAAAAAGTTATTTTGCTCGGTTTTAGCTCTTTTTTGCTGGGTTTTGTCCAAATGTCGAATAAATCGATTTTTCTTCAATTACTATCATATCCTCTCATTATTGGTCTTCCGACTGCTCAATTTTTCTGAGAATAATATGAATTATTTTCCACATAATAGATTCTTACCAGGAGAATATTATTATTATAACAAAAGAATATATAAAAAATATATCTCATTCTATTCTCCACAGTGTCTGAGAACAAACTGTCTCCATAGCATATACATGTTTATCTCGTATTCCTGCTGTATAGCTCACGTTTTCCATTGGCGTTGCCTTCTCTCCTTCTGCTCGTTTCGTGAAAAAGTTTTGCATTTTACTTCCCCACACCCACATGCATTTATACTAAACAAAATGGAGGACATGTCGTTCCATCACACGTAAAAAAATTTACACAGATGGCGTTCACAGCGTTCGTAAAAGGAAAGAATGGTGGAATAAAAAAAAAAAAAGAAGACAGGAAAATAACAATTCAAACAGTAGAAAAAAAAAGGAGGAAATGAATACGATGAAAGCTTGGAATTGCTTTGGAGAAGGAAACAATAATAAAAGTTGCATTAATTGAGGGGCTTTTTGTTGAATACTGCCAGTTACGGATGGGAAAATGTCTACAATGCTTCACTGCTCGCTAGTACGTTCTTTCCTTCTGGTGAAGAAAAAAAAAACAAATGAACATAATTGAGTTACCGATTGTATCAATGAATTTGGAATTGGAGAAATAAGACTCCAGGAAAGTATGCAAATGAGACTGTTTGAGGTAATATTCCTAACGTCACTTTTAAAGTTAAACTTATTCTTTTGCTCATTTCATAGATCATATTCTTTGAATCGAAGTTTTACACAAATTTCTCTTGAAAATTTGAGTGCTGATATCAGGGCAAACTGAGTCATAATGCAGTGATTTTTTCTTGATAGTGAAAAGCTCTATAAAATATTTTACAAAAATTACCCAATAATGGAGACATACTGGAGCATCTTCTCAATTTTTTTTCAGATTTTTCGGCAAATTCCTTCACTCCAAAAAAATTTCTGGATCATTTTGCTCTGAACTTCTATTCAATTCGTCATTTGAATTGGAAGGCTCCAATTTTCTTTGCGCTTTAATCCTCATGAAATTCTACAGAATCGTAGGCTCTTGCAATTCCCTGTGAAAAATGAGATTTCAGGTATAGGGGAAGAGTGGGGCAAAATGGATTTACGTGGTAAAATGATCCAGGATTTTCCTTTAAGTGGAGGATTTCGCGAAAAAATTGAGGAGATGCTCCAACATATCTAAATTGTTTGAGAATTTTTTAATTTTTTTTGCATATGCCATCACTCCCAGAAGAAACGTTTTCCTTATTGAATTTCGATTGTTTTCTCCAGTAAAGTGCAATTTGACTATGAGAATTCCGCAAATAGGTTTAGAACAGAAATAGGTCAGATTAAATTTTTTTCCCCCATTTTCTATCACTTTTCAATCTTTTTATCATTAATTTTACTTCAAATAATTTAAAAAACTCCTAAAACTCTCCATTTCCCATCATCACCTGGAGAAAAAATCATAATTTTCCTTTCGAGCAAGGCAAATCATTTGGAAAGGATTTAAACTTGAAGAAAAAGAGAAAAAAAAAATTGCTCCTAATAAAAAGTCAGAAATACCGTGGAGTAGTGGAACGTTTGGCTCGATGAGTACATGAAGGAATAGGAGTGGAGAAAATCCAAGTAATTGACAACTTTTTGAAGCCCAACGGATAATCTCCGGACGGATTCCCTTCGTTTGGCTGGAAAGAGTTTTTTACCCTCGGTTATATACCATTTTTTTTTTTATTTCATTGCATCTATCTCACTCTCTCTTTCTCATCTGAGCCGTGACTATTTGGCCGGTGAGGCAAAGTAGACTTGAACGTCGACGTCGTAGTCAACGTCGTTTCGACGATGCCACCCGTGTTTATAATTAAACTTTCTTTTTGTCTCTTTTTTTTTTTCATTTCATCCCTTCTGTCTTTTTCTCTTCTTTTCAACGCTCTCGTAAGTCCTTAGTGATTCTAATTGTCAGGATCCCTTCACTTCTTTCGTGGATTAGAAAGACGTACAAATGGATCACGTTAATCGTCGCAAATGAAGAGTGAAATTCTTTCTCATCGTGTTATCTCGTACTTTTTTAATTGATTAGGAGGAAAAAAAAATTAATTTCTGAATATAAAAATTATTTTTTAACGAGAACAAACTCATGGAATCAATAGCCAAGAAGTAAAACAGAATTAATCGATTTTTTTTTCATTTTTTTTTTTGGCAATAGCTACAGAAGAGGACTCTATTAGAAAATATGTCGATAGAAGAAACCAGCATTCAATTTTAGAAAATAAAAAAAATTAAAAAATTTCAAAACATTCCGAAAATAACTAAAAAAATAAATGCATTGTTTTCTCAGTGTGTCGAATGGAGACGCTTCCAAGTTGCGTTTTTTTCAGAACTCGATGATTTCACAGCCCAGCATGCACCTAACTTTCGAGAGTCTACTGCATTTCAATGGGAGAACCGAAATAGCCGGTGTAAACCACTAAAATTCTGGTGTTTTGGGAAAATGACTTCTCGCTGAATGAGACACCCGTAATATGTTAGGACAATAACGAATAGAATCTACGCCCCAATGCCTCAGAAACATGTTTCTTCTCTTTCCAGTTATAGGTACAGGTACATACATGTAAACGGCCTCCCATGAAAATATATACACACATACATCCATTGAAAGTTTCAACGATAGGATTCATCGTAGGTACGACGAATCATTCTTCCATTGTTGTCACCCTGTTAATTAGATATCTAGTCTCGCCTGCTTCAAATTCACCTTATACAATATCCCAACATCCAGTTTTAACCCATTGTGTGCATCCATATTCCTTTTGGTCCCTAGATGCGCATCCAACTGATGCTGAAACGAAACACATTTACAAAACTCGGATATTACGTCCTGCAATGGAGAACCATTTGAATTATGAGTTATTCTGAATTTATAGGGGAGATCTGGACAAAATTGAATTTTTTTTAGAGTCAAAAACTTTGCCAGAAAATCTGAAAAAAATTGCAAAGATACTTCAATATTTTTGAATTTTCGGGTCATTTTTTCAATTTTTTTCGAATATGCCCTCAACCTAAAAAAAATCAGATCCATTTCCTTTCCGGCTAATATTTGGGAAATTTTTCGGCTTTTGTAGGAATAATAATCAGAATTGACCTATTTAATCGAAAAAAAGAGGATCTCAAGATTATTTTAAATTTTCATTATATTTTTTTATTCCAAGTTTTAGATTTTCGTTTTTTTTATTTTTTCATTCTTAATTTTCCTATTTCTTCCAATTTTTAATGTTTTATCTCAAAGTTTTTTGCGTTCTATTTTTTTTTGTTGAAATAATTGACATTACAGAATTGGAGTAGAATTGCCTTCTTTATTATATTTGTAAATAAAAATATTCCTCTTGTGGAATTACGAAGTTTTTCGTTTTCATTTTCATAATATTTTGGTAAATAATGCTGACTGAATGAGCACATATATATAGAGCAAGAAGTTAACGAGATGGAATATAAGTGTGATGCTAGTAAGAAGATTAATATAACTCAGGACTTTTACCCACTTGATGTAGGCGAAGTGAGTGACACGAAAATATCAAATATGATCCACTTTTATCCTACTGGTGTTAACTACAAGTTATTATTATTGCTTGGGAAAATATGAACAAGACTCTGTAAATATTATCCGCAAATATGAGAAGCCCGTTTGTACTTTACGACTGCGAGGGGTGACTGGAGGGATGAGTTACTGCATGAAATACGTAATTTGTATTGGACACTTCCTTATAAAGAATTAGAACTTCAGATATTTGACAAACATTCAATATTTTTTTCGCATTTTTAAGTTCTTATTAACATATATAGACAACAACTATGTAGGGGAGACCGGGGCAAAATGGACCTGCAGGTCAAAATGATTCGGCATTTTTTTTGAGAGTGAAGGAGTCTTTGAAAAAATTGAAAAAATTCGACAACATTGTCGAATTCGACAAATTTTTTCATCGAGTCGTTCACTCTGAAAAAAATTTCTAAATCATGCTGACAAGGATCATCAATTCAAAGAAAAAACGCTATAGATAAAAAAAATCCTATGGATGAGATATTCGCAAAACATAGAAGATTAAAAAAAAAATGTTGCACTTTTCAATTAAATTTAAAAAATAGGCAATATCCCCAAAAAAATTGAAAAAAATCACCAACAATGTAGATATATTGGAATATTTTCTTGAATTTTTGCTTCCGAATGGAAGCATTGTAATCGTGATTTTTTTCGAATTTGAGATTTCATCGGATTATGACTCCAAATGTCCTAAAATGTCGGAAAAAAATATTTTTTTCACATGTCTGTGTGTATGTATGTGTGTGTGTGTGTGTGTATGTGTGTGATGACACGTTTCATCACTTTATGCAGAAACGGCTGCATGTATCGATATGAAATTTTGAGGGAATATTCACTACGCAAGCGCAATGCTCTCTGCGAAATTTCAGCTAAATCGGTTCAATGGTTCTCAAGAAAAAGCGAATTGTCAAAAAATCGTTTTTTCGAGTTTTCTCAGCGAAAAATCAATTGACAGCGTCTATCCTCCGCGAGGAGATGCGCGCTGATGAGGCGCACATTAAACCCCGGGGGTGACCAGGGCTCCGATTTTTATTTTTTTTTTTATATTTTTTTTTACTATGATTTTCGAAAAATCGCGGTTATTGCGATAACTTAAAAAATATTTGAGCTAGAGACTTCAAATTTGGTGTGTTTATACATTTTATGAGTGCCAACTTTGCTATTGAATTTCAGCTGAATCGGTTCAATAGTTCTCGAGAAAAAGTGAGTCATCAAAAAATCGTTTTTTCGAGTTTTCTCAGCGAAAAATCAATTTACAGCGTCTATCCTCCGCGAGGAGATGGGCACCGATAGGGCGCACATTAAACCCCCAGGGTGACCAGTGCTCCCATTTATACTTTTTTTATTATATTTTTTTTACTGTGATTTTTGAAAAATCACGGTTATCGCGATAACTTAAAAAATATTGGAGTTAGAGACTTCAAATTTCGTGTGTTTGTACATCTTATGAGTGCGAATTTCTGTATCAAATTTCAGCGTAATCGACCGAACAGCTCCTGAGATATTCTTGAAAAACTATTCCATGCAATGAGCGTATATGCACGGAACTGCTTGTCTGACCATATCCAAGTTGAGCTCGAAAGATCAGTTTAGATGACCATCACCAATCCTAAAAATTTCAGATTTTTCAAAGGATTCTTCTACAAGAATATTGAAATTTTTTTTTTCTTCAGAAATTCAAATTTTTTTCAATTTTTTTCTAAGGTCACTAGTATTTATCATTTCATCATTAGAAAGTAGATAATTTTTGCTAAATAAATAAGACCTTATTCATCCTGATAGAATAACGAGAAGAACTGGAAATTATTCCTTATACTTAAACTCTAATTTCCAGATTTTCAATTTGAAAAGAATCTCATATTTATTCTGTACTATATGTTATATTTATTATTCAAAGTCTTATTCAAAATAAAATTATCATTCAAAATAAAATAATTAAAAAATCAAGTTTCCCTTTCGATTACTGCACGGCCTGGTACATCAAGTTCCCCAAATCGAGTAATTTGATGAAAAAAAAAGCATTCAGTGTAGTGTTGACTTTTATTACATTTAGTGACCAGAAGTATTACTGGAGGGTCGCAAGTTAGACTCATGATATGGATTTTGGAATTTTAACTGTAAAATTTACATCAATTTATTTAACTGACAGTATAATAGACGGTGGTGTGATTAGTTTGAGAAATAAGTTCTGGGAGCCCACGCTATCTCACTTAGAAGAGTATCCGACGCATTACTGGAGGGTTCTGAGTTCGACTCGCTAGGGGTTCGAGGTTTTTCAAAATCAAAATTATTGCTTAATTTTCATTTTCAAATTAATGAAAAATAAATAGTTGAAAATCCATTCGGAAGCTTTATGCCAATTGCATTGGCATAATATTAAATGTTTTTCGTAATGAATTCCTCAATAGTAAAGACATCATTGAGTGAATAACGAGGGGTGAAATTTATGGAAAATGCCCATAGGGTGAAGCGCCTGCTTGTTTCAGAATTTTTCAAGAATTCTGTCACTTTGAAAAAAAATCCTGAATAACTTTGAACCGGAGGTCCATTTTGCCCCAGACTCTCCTATCTCATTGTACATATGCAAAAATATTCGGAAAACAATAATCAATGGGTGAATCAACGAATGAGTAATGAACAATTAAGAATTTCCACAATAAGTAATGGAAAAAGGGGAAATCAATGAACGAATTAGTTTTCTCGATCCTTCATTTCCTCAGGAATCCATAATTTTCGTGAAAAAAAAAATTGATGCATAAATCTGTGGATTGATATTCATGTTTATTCCATACGTGTTCAAGGGAAAGTCATCCAGTGATCGCACAGAAAAATAAATGAATGAAAACCGAGCATATTCCTCATTCTTTTTCCCTTCGGAAGTGCTTCGCGCCAAGTCGTAATGCATTCTCCTTTTTTTTTCTCCCTTGTGTACATAAATCCGTACTAGAGAATCCTGTGAAATGAAATGCACTGTGAGGTAGTGGGAGCTGATGCGAGAGGGAGAGAAGTTTTTTTTGTAACGTAGCAGCGGTGAAGTTGATCATAAAAGTGTTGACACGGTAAAAGTTGAGCCATTGATAGATATAACAATGTGGAGGGTGATGCAGTTGAATATATTACAAACGTGATGCGAGAAGAGGAACTACAGGCGAAAAAATTAGAGAGATTTTTGGATTTTTTCTTGAGGGATATTCCAATGTATTTTTCCATCAGAGGTAAAATGTGATAAGTTATTGACAATTTTAGGAGGTTTTTAAGTCATGATGATCAAAAAAATTACATACTCAGACGATAAATTCAATTCTATAGAGGAATCCAATTCTGCAATTTCAGAATTTTTTTTCGGAATGAAGGAATTTATGAAAAAATCTGGAAAAAATCAGGAATATGCTTGAATATATCTAAGCTGTTGTGTAATTTTTTCAAATTTTTTTGTTAATGTCTTCACTTCCAAAAAAAATCCCACTTTATTTTACCCCTATCTCCCGAATTCATCAGAATTTTTTCGTCTCAGCTTGCGATCAAAAAAGGCAAATGACGAAAGTTTCCTGAAGAAAAGTCATTCTCAATACAGTATCACATTGTCCTTTTTGCAGTTGTCCCAGCTCAAAAAAAAAGGAGTGAAAGAAGAAGTAAAAGTAGTAGAGAGGCTGAGAGCGATAGAAGTGAGTGGTAAACTTTTGCGTGAAACCGGCGGTCAGAGGCTGGATTGCGGGTGGCAGATCTGCAATCCGGAATGGAATCTGTCCGTTCCAGACTCAACTCCCTCGCCTCATTCACCTCCTTGCTTCTCAGCCCCCCTTCCCCCCTTTTTCTAATGGTATTCCACGTTCTAGCGGGTGGAGCTGCCACCCCTCGGGCCTCTACCATCACCTCCCACACGATTAGAAACGAGAGAGACTCTTCTAACGAAATCGTTCGAACTCCATTTTCCAAGCTTTCAACTCAGCTAGAACTGTACCAATCTGGTTGGGATAATGCTTTTATCTATTTGTTTTCTCGTGGTGAATTGTTCGTTAATAACTATCAGGAAGTTTGCACGTATCTTTTGGGTTTGATAGAATTTTTTTAGATTTTTTCTTTTTGTTGTGAAATTTCAAGGGTTTTCTGGATGAAGACATTTTGATTACAGTATCGATGTCGAACTTCTGAAGTACAATGAAGACGTACAAGAAAACCTCTTCCGGTCTTCTTCTTTTGCGATTTTAATGAACTTGGGATATTTTATTTTTCGGGGAAATCTAAGAGACACGTACTTTTTCTTGTCGGCGAAAAAATAGTTATAGGAAGTGGAACTGACCCCTAAAGTTTAAGCCCAAATGGGTGCCCTTGAAGTTTCACAAACTTGCAGTGAAAAATAATTGAATGGGACCAATGGAATTATTTTTGGAGCAAAGAATCATTAAAATATCAGCGAAAAAGGGGATTTAAAAAAAAACAATTCAATCTCAATGTTTTGGATCCTCAAGAAATTTTCTGCATATAATAATAGTATTATATACATACTTTCTCATATTCATCAAGAAAAATCTTTATTTCTTAAAGTTAGCGGAATTATTTCTCAAGTAGCGTAAAAAGAGTAGGCAATACCTTCGGAGTAAAATGATCCGGATTTTTTTTTTTAGAGTGAATGTCTCTACAAAAAAAATTTGAGAAATTACTCAAATTAACAAGAAGAAAAATTCTTGATTACCCCAAACGGTGGATCACTTGATGATGTAACTGAGTATGCTTTAATATGTGAGCTGCAAGTCACATGAACATCGACATTTCGAACGCCACAACTGCTAAAGCTCCAAATAATAGGGGAGACCAATGAAAAATAAACTTGTGATTCAAAATGATCCGCGATTTTTTTTGAATATGGAAGCTTCTATGAAAAAATCATTCAACAATATAAACACCTTCAAACATCTTCCCATTCTTTTCCAGATTTTCTCATGAAGTCCTCCTCTGAAAAAAAATCCTGAATTATTTTCAACCGTTTTCTTATATCTCAAAATACATCAAATTTTAAGAAAGATAAAGAGAATGATTAAAAAATTTTAATATCCCAGATTTTGAACGTTCGACAACAATGTAATTCATTCAAAAAAATTCCAAATTCTTGAGAAATTCACTGGGGAAGGATTACTCCATAAAAATCCATCTTTCTCCGTGTTTCAATCCCCCTCGGATCCACTCATGGACGGAGGTTTTCAATATTCCCGGAAAACACGATTTGAATACAGAAGAAAATTCCTTTTTATTTATCTCATTGATATATGTACAATTTCTCTTTTTTTTTATGTTCCAGGTACAGTCTGTCTCTCTTTCTCTCTCTCTCTCCTTCTTTCTTTGCATCTTTACTACATCTCTCCGAGACTCTACTTGGTCGTTCAACACAACTCTCTCCCTATTGCTGTTCGTAACACGGGTCACGTTCCAGGTACAATATTAGCCTTTCATACGTTCCCCTGACTACTCCTCGTTCTACATATTGTTTCTTTTGTGTAAAAAGGACTTCTAAACAGAATTTAAGGTTATTTTCACGAGGAATAAGAATGGACTTGCATGACTCTTTTCGATTGAATTCTTTCTTTTTGACTGAAACTGAAAATTTTTAGCTGTTGAAAGTGCAGCCAGTTGAAAGTCATATTGTTTCAGAGGAAAATCGATGGAAAATTTGATAAAAGAAAATTGAAATTTTTTGGATTACCCTTAAGAATATTTTTGAATTTTTTCTATTTTATTTAAAATTTAGAATTAATTGATGAAATTATATTGAGATTAGGAGATTTTATTATGCTTCGAATATTTTTCTATTGGAGTAGATAATTTCATTAAGAAGTGAAGAATTCAATTTGAGGAGCTCCATATTGTTCGACATGAGTCAAACGAAGTATATTATCCAAAATGACAGATTAATCTAAATTATCAATATAAAAATAATATGATTCGAGAACGAATATTCTGCAAGGTATTTATCATTGAAATAGAAAATATAATGAGAAGAGAATTAAATACAACGTTGCCGAACGTTTCAACTCCATTGTAATGCAGGTTAATCTTGAATTTTATTGATTATCGGATTCATTTCCATTTTTCTGCTCTTCGATATTATATTTCTGCGTTTTAATTGTTCATAAGGATATTGGAAAATTATTAACAGCATCGATTATTGTCAAATCACGACGTTTCACTGGACAATTCCAGCTTCTTCAGGCTCTGTAACCAAACGTGATATTATTTATTTATCTTAACGTTGATGGAATTAATTTTCATTAATTGAGTAAATTCCACTGTAACTTAAATATTTTATTGCAAAAGAAGAAATTTGAATACTTCAAAAAGCTGATTTTAGTTTTTTTCAATCGCATCAATTCGACAAGTGATAATATAATTCAAATGGAAGTGCCAAGATACTGATTTCCCGAAAAATTCTGTATAAAATTTCACATTTTCGAAAATTTAATTATTGGAAATTTACAGTGTAAGGTTAATCGAAATTCTGTGATAGTATAGGACCTAAAATCGATTTTTTTTACAATAGTTCAAGTCATTACTCATGCTATAAGTAATGACTTGAACTATTGTAAAAAAAATCGATTTTGATTATTATCTAATATTTTTTAATCAACGTATGCAGCGATTTTTTCTCCTTTAATTCGATTCAATTGATAAAAAAATTATTTCATGTAATTTTGTTTCCACACCTAAAGAAAAATGACTTCCGTTTTTATTTACGAATTTTTCGCAATAACTTAGACGATTCAAAAATTATTCATCAGAATGGAAAATTTAATAGAATATTCACATTCGTCTTATCTTTTTCAATTTCCAAAATATTCTCAAAAAATTATTCATATAAAAAAATATTTTCCACTTAATTTTAGCTTTTCGTTACTGAATTATAAAATCCTCCTAAACAAAAAGTCCCTCAACAACTCGAAAGCCAAGTATCGCAGAATCATAAAAATTAAGCATTAAATTCCCAACTGGATTAATAAAAAAGTTAAGAATATGTATAAAAGGCAGTGATTTTCAAATGTTTCAACAATTTTCTTCTTTTTTTTTGTTCATCCTTCCCTCAAAAACTTTTTACCAACGAGATAATTGATATACTGAGAGTGGAGAATGAAGGGGCAACGGTTGAATGCCACAATTTTATTTTCCTCGACTCACGCTCGCCATTGGAAAATACGGAGAAAACTATTTCCTAGCGTTAACGAATCACCGAAAATGTAGGAGGCACATTAAACATTCGAGCAATTCGAGTAAATTCCAAACTTTCGTGGATTTCTCGTATACACTCGCTTGTATTTTATTTTCCTTTTTTTTTTTTACTGTTTATTTTATCGTTTGTTTTTACATTTTTTTTTCTCTAATGCCAATGTCAGACAGTTGGAATTTATCTGCAACAAGTTTTTCAACAAGACTCTCTTGCTCTCATGATATATAAATTTACATTTTGCTGTTTTAATGTAATTTCAATTCATTTCTCAACATTCATTGTTCATTTCATGAAATACCAACAAAAAATAAACTCATGTCAAGTAGAAAACCAAGTTTGCTCTGAAAATTAATTAATTTCAAGATTGGAATAATTTATTTTTATTTAATTTCAAAATAAAATTAAAATATAGATACGAATATTGATGATTATTACTATTATCATTATTATTATTATTATTATTTGATGAAAAGGTCGGTGAATCTCTCGAATTTTCTAGCATTTTTCGCATTAATTAATCAGTTCGTGGATCCTCGGAAAATACATCACTGTGTGTTTTAAATGAAGAAGTAAAGTCAATAGTGATTAAAACTTTGTACACAAGTGCAGAGTACACTGGCGAGACTTCTACATGTGGATTTTGCACTCAGACATGATTTCGAATATTCCTGATATATTGATGCAGATAGTTCGATTTTTGGGATACTATATATAAGCAAGTAATGGAACTAACGACAGTTGCACAGGATACTGTTTGGAAAATACGTCCATCGCTTTGGCAATACGTAATTGCTAGGGATTCGACAGTTCTCGGATGTTTAGAATCATCAAGTGTTGATAATTCATGATGTAAGTGATGGAAACTCCATTTTCGAACTGAGTTTGAATTGGATATTTGGAAATCGGTGAATAGAAGATCTATTGCTGATGATCTATTCTTAAAAGAGAATATTTGGAGCTTTTTAGGAAATTTTCAATTTTTTCTAAATTTCTCTCGAAAAATGTCTCAAGTCTACCTCTTGCAACGTTTATTCGTTCACTTAGAACGTAAAAATAAGTTTTATCTCAAACAATTTGGCATTCATCAGAAATCTCGGAATTTAGAGATTTCGAGATTCTCTAAGTTTTTTGAAAAATTTAATATTTTTTCTATTTATTATTTTCGTGACATCACTTTAACGGCAATTTCAGTCATATAGGCGTTTGTTTATGAGAATTTCAGCTGAACTTAAATGGAGAGAAGTTCCAAATCTGCTTGAGTATTTAAACTTTCAGCCTATTCAGGTTATAGGAGTTAAAACTCATATTATCGTGTAAAGATGGAAATTAAATAATTAAATTAATTAATTAAATTGAAGAATTAAATCAATTAAATTAATTAAAATGCATAAGCTTCTGAAAAAAATTTGGAGGTGCTCGTGATTGAACTCAATATTGTTTCAAATTTTCCTCGAAATTTCTCTGAAATCTGGCTTCTGCAACTTTTCTTTGCCTACACATAACATTAAAATCAGTGTCACCTCAAAATTGACCTTAATGAATAAAAGAAACATGATATTTCGATGAAATTAATATTATTATCGTCTTTTGTCGATATGTTCTTCTTGTTCTGTTTTTTTTTTTGCAGTATTTTATCCTAAAACCCCATGTAGCTAGTAAATTTTACTCTTTTTTTGAGACTGCGGACACTTGAATGGATTTGAAAAAATTAAGAAATTATGAAACTCCGAGGAGTTAGCATTTATCGGCTAATGAAAGAAATTCAAGTTTACTTTATAAAGACACTTCAGAAAGTCGTTTCTCTAAGGGTGATTTTTCCCAGTTGAGAGTGGCACGAGAGCTTATCTCTGAATACCCTCCTCTCTTTCTTTCTCTCTCTTTTTTAAAAAAGATTGCCCCAGTGTGTCGTATTAACCAACGAAAGGTGGGTGAATTGGTGTGCAAACCACCCTCAAAAAGAATGAAAAAAAAAAAAAAAACGAAAGCATTAGCCCCCAGAGGCCTTCAGTGCACGTAAATAGCTACTTGTCGCTTCATTCTACTCGTGAATATTTTCATTTTTTTTTCTCCTCTCTCTTTTCTTACAACATTTAAGATAATGGCGATAATATTCACGATTAAATCGATGATGGCCTAGAAGAAGATATTTAACATAATTAGAAAATTTAGTTACAGTATCACGAGCTGAGTCTATTTCGTTTACGTTTCTCAATTTACATATTTACTTTAGCTTGGAATTTCAAAAAATCATAAATTTCTCCATTTGATATTTTAACGTTCACAGATATGAGATAATTCTGTTGAAAAATCACATTTCAATAGAGAATTATTCCATTTCAGGGAATGGAGATATTTAGAGATAACTCAAATTTTCTGAATAAACAGAGAAAAATGCTTTCTCAATTTAAGTGAGAAAACTCACTTGACTTAAGTGAGTTTTACTTTCTTAAATTAAGAAAGAAAAAATCACTTGATTTAAGTGAAAACTCACTTTATTCAAGTAATTTTCTTTTTTTTTTTAATTTCAAAACTAAATTTCCTTAACTTGATACACAAAAGTGACTCCATTCAAATGAATCCGTACATTCTCAGTCAAATGTGGTGGTTAGTACTTGAACCAACCATTGAATTTCGGAATAAAAAATTAAGTTTCATCATTTTGTGTCAGATCAGCGGGTTGTAGAACGCGGACTTTGTATGTCAAGATAAATTATCAAGAGGTTGATTTATGAGAAATATTTATTATTCTTGATTTGGCGATACAGTCTTCCATATTTCAAAGAGGAATGCGTTTAAAATAAATACTGTTCAAGCAATCAAAAATCGTATCTTGCGTAATTTATCAAAATCGTGCCTCGCAGATATATACCACTCTAAGTCATTTGTTGAATTATTCCCTATGTCGGATCGCATTAAAAATGTACGAAGTAACTTGAATGGAGTCATTTTTGTGTACTGAGTTGAGGAAGTTTAGTTTTAAATTTAAAAAAAAACGAAAATTACTTAAATCAAGTGAATTTTTTCACTTAAATCAAGTGACTTTTTCTTTCTTAATTTAAGAAAGTAAAACTCACTTAAATCAAGTGAGTTTTTTCACTTAAATCAAGTGACTTTTTCTCACTTAATTTAAGAAAGTAAAACTCACTTAAATCAAGTGAGTTTTCTCACTTAAATTAAGAAAACACTTTTCTCTGTGTAATGAATAAAAAATTGTAATAATAATAATAATTTAAGTCGACGTCTGGAGTCGCAAAATGAAAAGGTTACCAGGGAGGGGATTGAAAAAATTGTAAAATGCAGGAAGATCATGTACTGAGAATAAGAAGATCTGGTCTCAGAGAGATGTATTCTGCTCAAGGAAATATGAAAAGTTTTTTTCAGAAAAGCATTGATCACCTACACTGAGAAACTGATTCGTTTGGTTGAAACGAGCCTCGTTTATTGTTAACGAATGGTAGTTAGAATGGTATCCAAACTGATATTCGTTAATATCCAATGAATAATTCGTTTCGGGAGCTTCGATGGTAGCAAGTGGACTCAATAGTTCTAATTACCCAAAATGTACCGTTTTTGACGAAAAAAAATGAATTTTCATGAAAATAATTAAAATAAATTACTTCAACGAGGGAAAACACATGCAAGCAAAAATGACGACTGTATTTGTCCATCGTAGTGCCTCAACTGTGTATTCGTTAATATTTAACGAACACGCTGTTGAGTGAACTGGCTCAAATATTTGAGGGCATCTAATATTCGTTCGATGCAACTAAATCCATCAGTTAACTGTTAACGAATCCTTTCCTCAGTGTATAGAAAGTCTTCCCCTCTGAAAAAAATCCTGAATCGTTCTGCTCTGAAGATCCATCTTGCCCTGCCCCATTTTCCCCCGATTAAGCGACGTTAGGCAAAATAACAATTTCACCCTTTTGCTATTCCATAAATACCGTGAAGGCACCAGTTACTGGACGCTTGAGGCAATGGTACCGGTTCCCGGACAAGTTAGAATTAAATTATTAAAATGATAAAAAATTTAAATTCAACGAATCAAACAATTCACTTGATTGTTATTTTAACATTTTGCAAGTATTGAGAAACTAGATTTTTTCACTTAAATATTAATTATTAGTTTGCATGCCCAAAATCATAAAAATTGAAATTTTTCAAAATTGAACAGTCATAATGATTCCAAATTTTGGGAACATTAAGGGTTGATATATCAAGAGCTCATTCTGAAAAGGCACTTTTTTCCAATTCTTTCCTATTTTTCAATCGACCGGTTCAATTGACCCCCTTTCCCCTATATTTTGGTGCTGCATCCGGACACTGGGCCCATCCAGAGACCAGGTCCACCATGGTATTGTCAAAAAATCCTTTCTGCATCTCCAATATCATCAAAAAATAGCCCAGAATCGAACAGCTACTCTCCATGATAAATTTCAAATGTTCACATTTGCCCTGGAAAGCTCGAATCTATTACAACCGACTACCACAATTCCACGAGTCATGGCTACGTGAAGCTGACCATGCTATTGTCTGCTTCATTCGTACACATTTGGCAAAACTGAAAAGCCAAAAGCTTCTCTTCCCCAGGTTGAAGTTTGAGTTTCAGTGAGACTAACGTCCAAGCCAGACGACCCGGAACGAGTTTAATTCGACCACCTAAGAAATTTTCAAGGGGGTGGAAGGGGAGGGGGGGGGAGGGTATGGTCGCATTCCTCAAGAAACTTCCTGATTGTGTGTCCGGCATCGTAGAAGAGGTGGGAAAGACGATAGAGAGAGGGCAAGGGAAAGAGGATGCACAAATGTAGGGATAGGAGAGATGGTGGTACCCCAACTGGCTGACCACGAGTATTTATGTCCAGGACACCCGGACTCACTCGGGCATCCCGACTAGTTTTCCCACCCACTCCAAAACCTTACGAACGTTATGCTAGCACTACTAATTCTCATCTTCACTCTCCAAAACCTCCTGTACTACTCTCTAATGGTTATGGTAATTACTATTCTACTAATTGCATTACTGTTAAATTAAGGGGATATCAAAGTTTTTCATGTTAAAAATTTTCAATTCAACCTAGGTGTATTAGGTGAATTTAATTCTCTTAATATCTTGATTCGGTGCTAAAATTGAAGCACATTTGTCGATTAACAGAATCTTCTTTTTTTTCACGAAGAAGACATATACTTAAAAAATCGAAAAAAATTAAGAACAATGTAAATGTGGAAGAGGATCTTCTCAATTTTTTACAGATTTTTTCGTAAAGTTCTTCACTAAAAAAAGAATTGAGCTCTTCTTGAACGTGGCGAAATTCAGTCAAATTGTGACAATTAACGACATTATAAGTTAGAATTTTCTTTGAGAAGCAGGGTTTCACAAAAAAATGTGGAAAAATTAGACGATAATTTTGACATATTGGAGTATCTTCATAAAATTTTTCGGAATTTTTTCTGAATAACTTCATCCCGAAAATAATTCTAGTTGATTCTATCACGAACTTTTCTATATTATTTTTCATTATTTATTTCCATTATTTATTAATTCCTTAAATAATTATCAAAAAATGATGAGGGCAGCCGAAAACACAATATCCTCCCTTTCATGTTGAAAATGATCAATTGGACTAAGTGAATAAGACGAAATTTAATTTTCTTAATTTTTTGATTTGTTGCTGAAATTAAAACACATACTTTAATGAACACAGTTAGTTTTTTTTTAGATGTAGGCATTGACAAAAAAAATTTGAAAAAATTCGGGAACAATGCAGACACAACAGAGTATCTTCTCGAAATTTTTCAAATTTTTCTGCGAAGGCCTTCACTAAAAAAAAATCTTTCATCTTGCTCCGAAGATCAATCACTCATTTTACTTTCTTTGCTCAATTTTGTTGTAATTTATCTACAATTTTTTTCCTCTGAAATTGCATCGCAATATCCGACCGTCATCTGCCGAAAGTACTCAAACTTGTTATCCGCAAAGACAAGCTTTTTTTTCTCCCGCAATTTTCCTTCTGCGATAAGGGCCCTGAGACAATATAGAAATGAGACGAGTGAATAGAAGACTGAGTGGGGGGAGGAAAAAAGAGGCTAGGGATGACCTCAGGGATTTCTCACGACCGCTGGCTATAATTTCATTAGCGGGACTGCTGAGACAAATGAGCAGGCATTGGCGAGGCGCACCGGCTGCCAGGAAGATTTCCTTCGTAACCGTGTGCGAAAATAACAAAAACGTATATAGAACGAAAAAGAAATGAGAATTACCCGTAAGGGACATACGGCGAAGCTCACTATCACGACTCTTCCCTGCTGAGATCGTCTTACATAGGTACTCACAAAAATGTGTCCCAAAACTTTCTGACAAAGTGGTTGTCTCTTGTTTCTATTAATACTGTCATTTTCTATGATGATTTTGAGAAAATGAATTATTTTTGGTGGTATGGACTTGTACGTGTTAACGAATACAATTTATCTTCGACGAAAATCATTTTCTCGTTAACCATCAATGAAAAAAAAATACTAAAATAACTGATAATATTAAAGTTGATTTAATTTTTGGAATAAATCGCTGATTATTTTTTTTTCTGTATAAACAAATTTCGTTCTTATTATTCAGGATATTTTGAAATAAAGGCACTTATTTAAAAAAGTCCAAAAAAATTTGGCAATTATTTGAATATGCTGGACAATTTCACAATTTTTTCAGATTTTTTTCGAGAGACCTTTATTTCCAAAAAAATCCTCGTTATTATTTTTTTTCGTATGGACGATTTTTGTTTTTATGATTCAGGATTTTTCAGAATAAAGGTACTCAACAAAAAAAAAAAAATTAGACAATAATTTGGACATGTTGG
Organism: Aleiodes leptofemur; assembly: GCA_963942555.1. Classification (NCBI taxonomy): domain Eukaryota; kingdom Metazoa; phylum Arthropoda; class Insecta; order Hymenoptera; family Braconidae; genus Aleiodes; species Aleiodes leptofemur. Next base: position 18,279,027 of record OZ012609.1, read on the forward strand.
AGCACCTCCACGATTTTTTTTCAGATTTTTTCCTAGAGACTTTTATTCCGCAAAAAATTCCATTTCATTTCGTCCCGGACTTTCAAATAATTTTTTTTTCACTTCCATTATATATTTATTTCTTGGATAATCTTCAGAAAAGATAAGTGCACTCGAAGACAAAATGTTTCTCATTCAAAGAGTGACAGTCCCTGTCAGAATGTACAGACGCGAATTATTGAGCTAATTGCGATAAGTTGGACATCCAGCGAAATACTCGAGGTGAGTAATTTTTTTTTTCCTATTCAAAAGGGGGATTGAAAAGTATGGAGCCGCAATCGTGGAGTTTTTCCTCTTTTCACCACTCCACTCAACTCTCGAGACAGAAATATGCGAAAGCCCAAAAGCTAGCGCGTGGCTCCAAAAGCCGGACGCTTAATTGGACAAAGCTCGCCCCCCACTCTCCCCTTGCCTCTCTCTACTCCTTACTTTTGGGCTTCGCAATATGCCGAAAAAGAAGGAAAAAAAAAAAAATGAATCACTTTTCGGTAGGAAAGAGGAGAGGAAAAAAAATCAGGCATAAAGAGACTCAAAATCCTCGAGAGGGGGCGACACTGAGAGTTGAAACTTTTCGACTCTCGCCATTAAGCTACTTCTGTTTGAACTACGTTCCTCGGTATTAATGTTTTTCTTGCTGTAATTACTGGTGCAAATGAACGTGCCTTGATTTTCTTTATTTTTTAGTTTTTTTTTTTTTTTTGTTAGGAAATTGGTGAAACTTCACGAGTGAATTTCTAATTAATTTCTGTGATTACTAGTTTTTTTTTAGCTTTTGGCGAATTTTGAGAATATTCAACTCGATGAATGGAGCTTATAGTCATTGAATTCCACTTCATTTCTCTGATTTAATAACGACGGATTTGTGGACAGGAAATGCTACTGAAAATAACAGACATCTGACATTTTTGAAATTTTGAGAGAAAAAAAAGAAAAATACGCACATATAGAAAATTCAAGAATCTACAAGTGCGAATTCTGAAACTTTTTCTTTTATATTTATTTATTTCTCTAAAAAAATGCACGAAATCGTCAGATGTCTGCTCATTTCATCATCATGAAAAAAAAAAATAATCGCAAAAATTGGAGAGAAAAGGGCGAAATGAACGCGATTTTGCTTTTTAGTGCCAGCCTTCCCGAAAAAATATGAAAAAAATTCCACAATAATAAAGATTCTTTGGAGCATCTTCTCAATTTTTTTCAGATTTTTTCACAAAGGTCTTCATTGTGAAAAAGATCAGATTCATCGTAACGAAAAAATTGCAAAATTCGTGTTTTTTTTTTGGTTTTTCTGAGAACAAAGTTTTCAAGCGAGTAGAGACTATTCAATCAATTCCAAAGCAATTCTTACGGAGCGTTGACGCAGAAATCCACAGTGTTTACCAAAACATTTCTCAAACTGTGGTTCTATCCATTTTCCGTTCAACGAAAATTTTTCAACTTTTGTCCTTTGTTACGTCCGGAGGACTCTGATCCTTCTGTTAAAACGAACGTAACTGTGGTCTCTGTTTCGGGTCAAGACATACGTCCTTTACACCTGGGATCGAGACCAAGATCAAGAAAAATTTATTGTCCAATTTTTTTGTTCTCACCTTTTTGATTTTTAAGGATTAGGTAGGCCACAATAATTATGTTTAACAATAAACAAAACAACGTTAATGTTAAATGCCAATTTATTCTGCCGAATAACATTCCAAATTATTAAAATCGGGTTACAATCTTTTATTCAATTAGTCTGACAATGTTTTATCTTATCGCACTATTGTCTCATTGAGTGATTTAATTGTTACAATGTGTTTAATAAACTCGAGTTACGCGATTGATTGATGAAAAGTTAGTTTGTAGTGTAATTTGAATTGTTAAATGATTTTTGAATGATTAAACTTACGGATTGACAATTTGTAATCCTTCGGAATTCACAATTTTTCAACTATCACCAATTAAATTTAGACAAAGATATAATTTTTGTATAAGAGACACAATTGTAAGATAATCACTACTCAATTGGAAGTTAATTACTGCTCAAAATCTCGGCTGGAAGTGTCGGTTCCAGGGCAGTGCATCCCCTTTTATTAACTCTTGTTACTAAGGGCAGAAAGTGTCCCTCAGCTATCCCGGACTATGCATTGACCATATAAGGCAATGTGATAAAATTCCGAGCCGATTCTCGGTATTGCAATTTTTCTATAGGAGTATGAAAATGTGTTAGTCTTCCTCCCCCGCGGAGGGATTGCACTTGGCAATGAAATGCATCTATATCTATATATATGGGTCGCTCTTTGTCAGCACATTATTGATTAGCAAAGACAATGGTAAAAATTCCAACACAATGCGTAACGGACGCAGCTGTGAAAAATCAATACTTGCACAAATTCTTCAAGAAGTGCAATGAGACAGTTGACCCATATATATATGTTGAGGGAGCATTTCGAGCGCTTTTACTCAAGTATGATATATATATCATACTGGAAATGCTACCGCTCTTTTCCATGCGAGTCAATAACTCGCTCTACGGTCAATAATTAGGACATAACATACCTCCCTCATTTAAAATGAGCGCTGGGGTTAAAACGAATACCCCGATCGCGAATTTACACAAATTTTGAATGAAATTTCGGTTTTATCTTTGAATTTGTTAGAAATTTTTCTTTCTTGAATTTTGTTTTATGAAAAGTTTTTTTTTTGATTTTTGAAAAGTTAAAAAAAAAAATATTTTTTTTTTGTTTTTTTTTTTTGTTTTTCCTTGTTTTCTACTTCGTGTCTACTTTGAATACGGATAAAATCTAGTTTGTGCGATAGTACATATATTTTTTTTTATATATTTTTCGATTGTGCGTGATTAATAGATACAAGAATTTTTCTTTGCGATAATATTTGAATAAAATGCGATATGAAATAGGTGATTATTGTCGTTCAAAGCAGTTTTGATTAGTAAACGCGTTTTTTGAATATATATATATAAATTTTTTTTTTATTTTTCTTTTTAACATTTTTTTGTTTCTGGTTTTCGTGTTTTCCTTTCTCTCTTTCTATATATATATATATATATATTTGAATAATAGAATAGAACATTTAATTTTTGGTGCAATATAAATTTAAGAGAATACTAAGCCTCCCGGGCCATTGTACTCTGGTGCAAGTTTTTGGACTAATATCCATAGATAAATATATGATTATTTGAAGGCACGGTTAATTTTTCATTAGAAAATAAGCGTATCAAATTCCCTGATTTCTACTTCTTCAATATATATATATATTGACAATATTTTCTCTAAAATCATTCTTCACTCTCCCGTTATACTATCAGTCTACTACTATCAGTCTACTATTATCAGTCTACACACATTTTTTTCAAATTTTCTTTTTCTTTTCGGTCTACTCGATTAAACAAATAGGATATAATCTGATACAATATGATATAATACGATTGAATATAATATTTTCTTTGACAAATAGCAAATAATACTATGACTTTTTAATTAAGAGTCCATAAATTTCTCGGAATTAAAATTGCTCATTACGCGGAATTAAATAAAATAAATCGTATTCGAACCATCGGTCCTGATTCCCTGGGCGATGCTGCGGCTGGTCGTCGAAAGTCGTTCCGTTGAATAAAAGGTTCAGCTCAAAGACATCCGACAAGTCCTCTTCTGCGTCGCCCAAAAACCAATCGTTTCTGTTCCGATATGCTGCTCGGATTTCACTCGGTTCCAGATTTTTCTCGCACTGTTCACTGATAACAGCAGCATACACATCAGGCATCGTGCATATAATGGCACTGACGTGATCGGCTCTGGATTGAAGATGCCATCTTTCCTTCTCACTTTTCACGGCTCCAAAATAATGTCTTTCCTCCTGTCTGAGGTCAAACCAGAATTGATTGACTATCACTCTTCTAATTTCACTCCATTTAAGTACGATGGCCACACACAATTCCGTCAAACTCTTCATTTTTTAATTTTTTTTTTCTTTGGAATTTAATTGAGCGATGTTAACTGGTTAACAATGGACTCAAGTATGAATGAATGTTTGTAGACCATTGTCTCACTCGATCGATCGATTTGTTATTAAACACCGGTCATTGTCTGAATGAACATTCCAATTGAAGAAAAAGAGCTTACCTCTTTTCGATTTATGTTCTCCTAATTAACTACTGAAGCGTTTCCTTTAATTTGGCCCATAATTTGGGTTACTGGAATGTGAGAACACAATCACAACATGAAGAATGACCTGCTTGATGAATCTTCATGATGGATGTACCAAATTTTGGTGAATTCTCCTAAACTCTATTTTGATTAGAAGGCACTCGTGGATTGAACCGATACAATATTCGCGGCTCATGATTAACACTTATTATTGCTCCATTATCTAGTCTATTTTTATCTTCTGGGTAAACGTTTACACATGCTAGGCAGTCTACAGCTGGCATTCTTGTCAAAAAATCATAATGACATACATAACACATCCAAGAATGAGTGGTAAGTCCAATTTCGTGGATGAGGAATGTACAATATCCTGGTGCACTGGTAATTCGTAGATCAACAGCACATTGAACACAGTAAAATTCCTGGAAATCGTAACTTCTATAACAGACCCCAAAAGCGCAACTCATGTGATAGATTGAATCCCAAAATGGTCCATTAACTGCCTCTGGAGCTATTCCATCCATTAGGTCACTCGCAACAAAGGGAGTTGATGGTCTTGGAGCGCTTGGTACTGGCATTTTTGGTTGTGATTTTGGGACAATTATTTCTGCACGACAACTAATTTACTGTTTAAATAAAACACTGATTCCAAAATTTAAAAGACAATTTGGACAATTCGTAATCTCTCGGATTCGATGGACTGGCAATAAACAGCGACAACAAATAGGAGTACAAAGTGAATCTCGAGTCACTATTTTATGCGTAGTTGTGTGTTCAATGCTGGCGTAAATACTTGGAATCTTTTTCCTACAATCAGCACAAACACATCGTTCTGGTTCCATCAAATATTCCTCTCCATAGTAACACGCGTGAGAAAACAAATTTTGCCATCCAGGGCGATGTCCCAACCATCTCGCGATTTCTAAACCATCACTGCTCACATCCAGATAATCTTTAATTATTTTGGCTAAGGCTGGATATCCAGTTTCAATTGCTTTTACACGCACTAAATTTAACACTTCAATTTGATAAGTCGGAAGTTCAACATCGAATTTTTTTGGTGGTTCCAATCCACTCCAAATGTACTGTGGTTGAGGATTGAAAAATGTGGGTGGTTTTATCTCAAAATAACCATATCCTGGATAAAAGCCCGTGTATTCATTTGGTAAAATAATTTGTCGAGACTTCGCAGCATCCGCAACTATAACACTAGTTGGTGGATAGGGTAGATTGTTGTATTCTGGTGGTCCTGCTCGACTAGTAGATGCTGAACTTCGTTCTTTTGCCTTAATATTGAGAAATTCATCTAGTCCCTCTGGTGCAGCAACGGTTGAATCACTTTCGGTAGATAGTAAATCTGCAGATTGTCCTTGAAATTTCACTTCTCCTGCCCCTGCAGATGTTTGCACTGAATAATTCATATCTGGAAATGTTGAGAGTGAATTTAGTATGTCTTCAACAGTTCCACTTGAAAGATTTGGTAAATCAGTAGAAGAAATTGTTATGGCTTGATTATTAGTGTTTTCAATAGTCGCTACACAGTTCAAAATATTCTGATTATTTCTATCAATAGATTTTTTTGAATTTTTGTTAGTAATTCTTGGCCTTTCAACTGAAGGATGGTGATTGAGTAATAGTTGTCTCAAATTTAAAGAGTTATGAATATTTATCTGATTCTTACTAACAGCTCGTCTCATCCTTCTAAATTGACCGCTCTGAATTTACTGACTAATAAGTGTTTGAATATTTAAGAAGTCTGATTTCCTTTTCCCTCTCCCTGCACATATCCGTGGGGACAAGTAGGGGTTGATGCAGATGTTCGTGGCTTTGTTTGCGGTATCTCTACCCCTTTATCAACTAAATTCCTTTCCTCGTCATTTGTATCTTGTACTTCGTCTTTTCGATGACTCTCTCTGCGACTATTTAAATGTAGCAACAAATGAGTCACCGAACTCCATATCGCTCCCAACAAATGTAGAGACCATCCATAAACAGATTTTAAAGCATAACCATGAATAATCGTATCGATTATTAACTTAATTCCCCGTATTATAATAACAGCTGCAAGTACCCCTGCACTTGCAGTTCCAAAGGTCAAATAGTTTTCCCATAATTTCTTCCAAGTGCTCTCTGAGAGCCTTCGCAGAGTATTTTCGTCAAAAAGATTTACCATAGCCAAATTTTGTAATGAAGTAGGCTGCCCTATCACCTGGCGAGCAATTGTATTTAGCACTGAAGCTCTTTCTTGAGGAAACATGATCGATTGTCTCAAACTGTCCATTTCGGCGGTACTGTAAATACCACTTTTTGCTAAATCTCCTGGACTAGTGTATCTCCAAGTCACATTATACAAAGGTTGAAGACTCGGGGGTGCTTGGCTCTCAACAGGTGAAGGTATCATTTTATACCAGGCGTCATTCAAACGATACATCGGGGGTATTATGGGATTACATGTAATTTGAGTTCCTGTATTCATTAATATGTGCGTTTTTGGTGTCATAAACATTGACTCATCTCCCTTAAATACGGGCACTTGATGATAACATTCTTCTGTGCGCCTTTTCACAACATCTACTGGTACACATTTAATGACATGAATCACTTCTCCGGCAACTAATGCCATATATCCTGGTCCTTTCATTAACTGATAAGCAAATTCATCAGGTGATAACACAGCTAAGGCTAATGAATTTTTCAGGACTTGAATTTCCAAATTGCATCTTTGTAACAGCATGTCTCTGTAGAGATGATTCATCTCTGTTCTGATGTGTCTTTCTACATAAACAAATTTTGAATTAACGTATGCCAATAAATCGATGTTTTCGGCTGATATTTTCTGTTGTTTCATGAAATAATTCCCTTGTCTCCCCTCTAATACAAATAATTTAGGATGGTTAGTGAATACTAATTCATAGCCACAAATCAATTTTTGTCCTCTCTTTGTAACTGCAAAAATTACATCATCTGTTGTGAGGGAATATATTGTCTCTAAATTATTACCTTGTTTATCAATAATTTTACTGGCAATACCTTCGTATAGGACCCCATATCGTATTGAATCACAACTATCAGTGGGAAGAGATGACCAAAATGAGTTACCTCCTTCAGGTTCAACGCATTTACTCTCAGAAAGTGTACAAGAGTAACCAGATAAAAAATGAATTTTGTTAGTGTTCAGATGAACAGTTGCCCAATAATCTTGTAGTTTGACCTTGATGATACCTTGTACAATTACGTTATCCCATTCTCCATATGGATCTATGTATTGCGACCCAACACAGTTTCCATTCGCATCGATTTTCCCATTTAATATAACAGACTGTATAGTGGTATCGTTGTGACGAATACCAACAATTTGAGTTCTTGGTGTAATTAGTAGAATTCCCGTTTGATGTAATAATTGACAATCGTCTTGACCAATTTCTTTAACGTATTCAGCGTGTCCAAATGCAACTACTGACATGTGTGAGTGCATTCCACAATGATAGACAGTGCGTTCAACTGATATCTTACACTGTATTACGTGTGTTTTGGAATAGTCATTCAATTGTAATAATTGCATATGTGTTGTGGAAACATTAACATGAATGGGTGGAACGTCACACTCACCTACATCCAACAATGAAACAGTGGTAACATTCATGTTATGAGATCCACAGTCATAGGCAATAAATGAGTCAGTCGGTACAGTCCAGAATAGAGTAGTCAAAGCTACAAATACTTTACTTAATTTCCAATTGGGTCGTTTCCTGAAAAGTTTCTTTTTCATCGTCTTCCGAGTATCTGGTAAAAGTGTAGATTCACTTGACATTTCATCTGGTAATGATGGACAATCCAGTATGCTTGCTAGTCCATCATCTAATAGAAAATCTTGACTCTCCATAGTCATTGAAGACATGCAGGAAGTCCATCGACTGTTCGATTGCTCCAATGGATGTGGAGTTCCTGGCCTTTCGTCCGGAATTGGAGGTGGTTTTTCAACAGGTGCTGGTGGTAGATTCAAAGATTCTCGTAGGAATTCTTCGGATTTGGCAGCATCTAGCTTCTTCCTCTTATGTACACCATCCATTGTCACATATCCATCATCAAGATGTCTAGGTGCATCGTAGATAGGGGGATCTGATTGATGATCAGGCTCTTTTTCAGGACCCTCATCTTGATCATTTTCTTGCATTCTTAATCTTTCAATTTCTTTCGGTATTTGGACCAATATCCAGTCCCGAATTTGCATAGCAACATTGAGAGCACAAGAGTATTGCTCTTTTTTAACATCTCCATGATAAAGGCAATATTCGGATGCTTTCGGAAGAAAATTGAGAGAAGGTATTACCTCTGTTATGTCTAAGATTTCAATTGTCATAACTCCACGCAAGAATAATACGTTCTCTGATCCATAGGTAAAAATGCGCCTCGAAGTTCGAGCTAAGTGCGTTAAACGATCGAAAATCCAATTGTATGGTACATCTCCCTGTTCCCACTCCAATCCATGAACTGCGTTGGTTCTCCATACACATGCAGCTCGTTTCAATGACGTAAGTTCAAAGAACCAATATGGCGGTTCGAGTATCCAATGATCAGTATAACGTTTAGATATTGACACAACTGCGATTTCCTTGACAATCAAACGTCCAGCTTCATCATTGAACCCTTTCAGGTCGATGATGAAGGAATCCTTACCCTCCATTGCCTAGATTAATAGATAGTTTTATTTTTATTGAATAACTTCACTTTTACTACAATCACTATGCAAAATACTACAGTGGTGACGATGTAACTGTTGTTTGTGTGTGTATACAATAGACATTATGATAATTATTTTTATTATTATTTTCATTATTTAAATTCTTCAAAGGAAGACTGACATGACTGTTGCTTCTACGTGGCGATTACACTTTGGACACGTAGTTAAAGAGATTCCACACACTGTACAAGTGATTAAATGCCCACATGGCAAGAATAGTAATCCTACTATTCTCTGAAAACACACTTTACATGGTATATGTGGTAATAATATTGCTTCCTGCTGCATACGAGTACTTGCTTGTAATAATTCAGAACGCAGCGTATTCAAGGGTGGTGCCGTTTGTGTTTGAACAGATTTAAATCTTGTAGTATCAGTAGGCACGGAAGTTGTGCTAGTGGACGCAGTTGGTTTAAACTTCGCCATCCCCCTCGCGAAAATGCAAGTTGGACTCCATTTCAAATGAGCTTCTAACGGATCATCCTCTTTGTTCCATTTCATCATTTTCAATTTACATTCAAAGCATTTGACTTGATCGTCTATGCCTAAATAAAAGAATCCAGCTTGAGCTAATGCGATGACTGAAATATCTGCTTTAGGCCACCCTTCAAATGTCGCTACTCGCTCTCTCTCTCTTCTCATCATGTTTTATTACTGCAACAATACGGTTGATTTTTCTTGTTATTACTATTACTAAGTGCATGTTAGTTTGGCATACTAGGCCCATTTAATGTATGAGTGTGTTATTTTTAATGAAATGTTGCTGTGATATTATGGTTTATTTGACGACAGCAAATTGGACACATTGGCATTGTAACTCCACAATTAATACATGCCATCATGTGACCACATGGTAAAAACAAAACTCCTATCACTCGACGGTAACATATTTTACACGGAATATGCTGTAACAATGCTATTTCTCTTCTAGATACTCCAGTTGATAGTGATGATGCGGAGCACAATACAGTCGACCTTGTTATGACTTGCGGTGTTTCTGCCGGCTCCAACATTTCATCTTCATTGGGACAAGATGGTTTCGTTGTCCCTTCAGATTGTCGACCCTTTATCAATTCTTTTGCAAAGACACAGCATGGTCTATATTTTATATGAGCTTCAATAGGATCATCCTTTCTTTCCCAACTGGACAGCTCCAAATCACACATGAAACACTTGACACAGTCTTTGTGCCCCAAATAATAAAATCCTGCTCGTGCCAATTTCTCTGGTATTATGTTCGGATTTGACCATTTGCGGAACGTAGCTAATCGCTTGCTCTCTCTCCTCAACTCCATATTTTTATACTGTAAAAATGGATATATATATATTTTTCTAAGAGTTTGCATCAAAATTTTCATTATTGTTAATTTTGGTTAATAAATATTTGAAATTCAGTGTGCAGTACTAAGATATTATTGCGTGAATGGTGCCTGTAACTTTTTCTCGGCAAACCGCACATGATCTCATATGACGTGCACATTGAACACATGCAACCATGTGTCGACAGGGTAGAAACACAATTCTCAACTCTGCGTTGTAACAAATTTTACACAGCCTTCCATCAGCCAATTGTTCAGTAGTCTGTGCCGTTGAATTTGGCTGTTCATGAGATGTGCCCACTTTCGATTCATAACCGATGCTTCCTGGATTGGTTGCATTCTCTGAGTTGACCAAATTCAAGTCGAATCGAAAATCTGGAGATGCACTCCGATAGTCTTCTCCATAACGTCCACAGACATCTCTACTCTCTGGTATTGGTACAGTATCAGGATCAACACCAATCGGTACATTACCACATGGTAACTTACGTATGAATTTACAAGTCGGTCGCCATCGTTGATGATCAGACATCGGATTATCCCCTTCAACCCACTCGAAAATTTCAATACCACATTCAAAACATCGAACGCGATCATTATTACCAGTGAAGAAAAATCCAGCAGCTGCCAATTTAGCTGGGCTCAAGTATGGTGCTGGCCAATTTTCATAGCTAGCAAGCCTTGCTGATTCCAAGCGATACTCAGTTGATGAATGAAAGCGATTCATTTTTGTTTTTGAATATCAGAGATAGACTAATGACACAGAAAAACTGCTCTCTATTAGCTCGTCCCTCTTTCACTAGGAACAGTTTGATAAATCTCGAGTGATGTTAAATTTGAGTTTAACCGTTTGAAAATAGTAGCTAACTGCTTCTTTACTCTCCTTCACTCCATACCTTCGTACTGTAAAAATGAATTTTCCACATTTTATCCTTCAATGCTATTGTTATAGGAATAAGCTAAGCGGTTGGGATGAACTACTTTAGTTTTGTGTCCAATTCTAATTTTCAAATTGCCATCAGGCTTTACTTCTAATATTTTATGTGGACCTGTGTAATGTTTCCCAAATTTTCCCTTCTTCTTACCCACATGTAAATAGACTGTATCTCCAGCTTGAAATACCTTTGGATTTACTTTCCTGTCATGATATTCTTTTGATCGTTCTTTGGCATTTATTAAATTTTCTTTTGCTATTTCTTGTATTTGATGAATTTTTGTCTTTAACTCTGAAAGATAATCTTCGTAGGTTGGTTCTTCATCTTCTTCTCTCTGCTCGACAGATGGTGGTCTAGCCTGTCTCCCAAATATCAATTCATATGGGGTATGTTTCGTTCCCTCATGAATACTAGTGTTATAAGACAGAGTTGCTAGGTCCAACCATTCGTCCCATTCTTCTTCTTCAGAAGTAAATTGTTTTAAATATTCAACTAATCCATGATGAGATCGTTCTAACGATCCATTTGACTGAGGATGAAATGCAGTAGTTCGATACTGCTTAATACGAAACATTTGCGCCATTTTCTTCATTACTTTACTCATAAAATTAGATCCTTGATCCGTCAATATGGCTTTCGGTGCTCCAAACACACAAATCAATCGATTCACGATTGCTCTCGCAATATTTTCTGCCGTAGCTCTTTCCAACGGAATTGCTAAACAGTACTTTGTCAATAAATCTTGCATTGTGAGAATGTACTGATTTTTCTTCTGAGTTACCGGTAAAGGTCCAACTATGTCCATTGCAACTTTATCAAACGCAGCGTCAGGCGTATCAGTGATTTTCATCGGCTGCTTTGTTTTTATTCGTTTCAATTTGTTCAATTGACATGACAGGCATCGTTGGATGAAATTCTGAATATCCTCTTTCATATCCTCCCAATAATAGCGGACACGAATTCTATTATAGGTTTTGGTAACCCCCTTATGACCTCCAATAGCTGATGCATGATGCTCATGGATAATTGGTTTCCGTTGTTCTTGAGGTACATATTTAACTGTTCCACGACAAATCGTCCATGAAACTTTTTCTTTAATTGACTTTAATTTTTCTTTGAACATATCCCAAGGGATATCATCAACTTTCTTAGTGAATGCTACAGCAACCATTTTAAATTGCTTGTCTCTTATAATCTCTTCTAATTCTTTGAATAATTGATCTAATATTTCCGATTTCATTTTCTCATTCTTATCTGCTTTCACTATTAATGCTAGATGATTTTTAGTACCTACTTTTGTTACGGCTATGTGCCCTGTTTTTAAATTCTTAAATTTTGGTAGAAGCGATCGTTCAGCTAACTGTTTCGATCCCTCATCACAAGGTGTTCCATCTGCTGCCAATAGGTACAAGTATGGCATTCTACTCATGTAAAGTTTGTCATTATTTGAAATAATAACAATCTTTCCTAACTCTTTTTCAACATCTTCTTTTTGCAGTGACTCACTATCACTTTCTATTTTCTCGATTTCTTCTTCATGATCAGTATAAAAACTGTCAGAAGAACCAGAAATACTCCATGTATCTTCCCATTCGTCTAGAAGTATTCGGTTTCTTGCAGCTTCTGGCTCCGTATCTTTCAACCTTTTTGCATTATTTTCAGATGCTGAAGTACTTGGGTTAACCTCTTGATTAACTTCTTCTTGAATCGGCACTTCCTCTGAAGTTACCTCTTCTTCTTCCACTGGAGGAATTATTTTCTTTGGTCTTCCTCGTTTCCTCGGAACTCCTTGAGGTCTTACCTCAAGTTTTCTCTTAATGGCACTTCTTATTCCCGGTTTTGAAACAAGAACCTTAGGAACTGTACCTTTTGCACGACTTCTGAGTCGAGAAGCGATAGGACTTTCCTCGCTTTTCTCATTAATTCCAGATGTTCCAGGAGATGATGTATCATTCGTAATCGGCAACGCTTGACACTCGTCTTCCTCAAATAAATCTGGACGTAAATCTATTTCAGGCGGATTCCTAGATAAGGCATCCGCATTAACATTTGTTTTACCCGCTTTATACACAACTGTATAATCATATTCTTCTAATTTCAAACGCCAACGCGTGAGGCGTGACGTAGGATCACGTGCAGAAGACAACCATACCAAAGGTTTATGATCTGTCACGATTGTAAAAGACCTCCCATACAAATAAGGTCTGAACTGAGAAACAGAATGTAAAATAGCAATTGCTTCTTTCTCATAAGTGCTATATTTTTCTTCATTTTTATTAAGCATTCGCGAAGTGTACTCAATCGGATGGTCCTTTCCTACTGGACCCTGACTCAATATTCCTGCAACTGCATACCCAGATGCATCAGTTGTTACTAGGAATGGTTGACTCAGATCAGGATATTGAAGTACTGGTTCTTCACACAATTTGTTAATAAGAATTTCAAATGCCTCCTGTTGCAAAGGCCCCCACTCAAAAACACTCGTTTTCTTCAAAAGATCAGTGAGTGGTTTAGCAATATTCGAAAATTTAAAAATAAATCTTCGATAATATCCAGCAAACCCTAAAAACTGACGAACGTTCTTTACGTTCTTGGGTTTTGGATAATTTCGAACAATCGAAATTTTTCTCGGGTCTGGCTTCAAACCGTTGGCCCCTATAACATGCCCTAAATAGGCCACTTCTCTCCTGAGAAATTCACACTTGTCAGGCTGAAGTTTCAAGTTGGCTTCTCTCAAACGCTTCATCAATCGTTCAAGTTTGATCTCATGCTCCTCCAATGACGATGCATGAATCACGACGTCATCTAAATAGACAAACACATCTATTCCCTGCATTCCACTAAGTACCTGATTCATTAATCGTTGAAACGTCGCTGGTGCGTTCTTCAATCCGAAAGGCATCCGCGCGAACTCATAATGCCCGTAATTAGTTGAGAATGCTGTCTTATGCTTATCATCAGAATGCATTGGTATCTGATGAAATCCAGATGCTAGATCAAATGTAGAAAAATAAACTGCTCCGCCCAATTGATCCAAAATGTCATGAATCAATGGCAATGGAAAAGCATCATGAATAGTTTTTTCGTTCAATGCACGAAAATCAAGTACCATTCGCCACTTTTTATTTCCCTGAGAATCCAATTTCTTTGGAACAATCCATACTGGTGTATTATAAGGCGATTGCGATGGCTCAATGATACCATCTTCCAACAAAGCACTAGTTTGCTTATCAATTTCTTCCTTCAAGGCCGGAGGATATCTATACTGACGTGAGTTTATCGGTACATCATCTGTCGTCATTATTCTATGACGCAACACATTTGTTGTACCCAATTTATCTCCAGGTATATGATACCTGTCCTGATTGAGTCTGACGTGTTCTTTAACACTATTTTCTTCTTCAGAATTCAGATGACTCAAGCGTAACAAACTTAATATTTTATCAACACGACTGTTGATTTCAGATTTTTCTTCAATTTCCTCTTTGAGAATAACCGTTTTCTCAAATGAAATATTTTCTCGATTATCAGAATCTTCTTGATTCACACAAAAAACAGAATTTTCGAACCTTTCTTCATAAGGTTCGATTTTTATTACTGGAACTACTAACTCAATCTCTTTTTGAGTAGTATTTATCAGATACAGATAGGCTTTGCCTTCAGAATTTGTAACAAGAGCTTCTCCTAGATAAACTCCTTCTAACAGATTTAATCGCGGTACATAACCACTTTTAACTTCAGAATTAATTATTCTCACGTAGAATCCTTTCTTCGTCCTTGCAGGAATCACTATTGTTTCCTCATGCTCAAAGGGTATCCGAACGCTTCCCCATTTGAGACATCTTTTAGAATACATAACATCAACGTTATATTTTTTTAGAAAATCAGAACCCAAAATTCCATCTCTCGTAACAGGAAAATCATTGGGTACTAAGTGAATACTTATTTCACTTCCCATCACCGTGGTTTTAATTTCACCCAGAGTAAACACATGATTCTGAGTTATTCCTTTTAATTTGATAGTTTCGTTTCTATCAACTTCTATATTTTCTTGAATACATTTTTCTTTTATCAGATTTAATTCACATCCCGTATCGATTATTACCTCAACAGGCGTTATGAAAACAGCACTTTGTATTACGATTGTTGGTGCTTTTGTTTCTCGACACAACTTTACATCGGCCACTCGAATGCTTCTTCCACTGGCTCCTCCGCTTTCACTTCTTCTGCTAATGTTGGCTCGATTTGAAGAACTGGACGTGATGGACCCGGATTCCGTGCCACGCCCGCACACGGTGGTCCTTGATAGTTTTCCGAAGACTGATTAGACTGAAAATTACTTCCTTCTTTCTTTTTATTATTTTCACTACGTTTCTTACACTCCGAAATAACATGACCTGGTTCCCTACAGTAGAAGCAATGAATCTTCGATTGTGGGTTAGGTGGTCTGACGTTGCTTTGATTATTTGGATTTCTTGGAGTAAATGGTCGAAATTTATTTGGTTGTATGAAGGGATTTCTCGTTTCGACATTTTGAGTATTTTGCTCGTTTGGCTTAGCAAAACGCTGAAAACAATTGATAGCAGTATGCCCCATTTTATTGCAGATTTGACATTGAACTACGACTTTTTCTCCTTCAACAGCGTGAACATCATGACTGTCTTTTGCTCTTTTTGATGCTTGATACTTGTCAACAGTTTTTTGAATTCCTCTCAATATTTCTTTCGCTTGAATTTCTTTTTCCACTTTTATTGCATTCGCGACTACATCATCTAATGGTTGAATAACTGTCACTTTATTTTCGATTTCGTTCCGTAAACCCTTTTTAAAACAAGACGCGAATTCATTTTTATACGCGGTCTCCGTCGCTGCTGCTATTACATTATTATTTTCTGCTTTATATTTTTCAATGATTCTATTTGCCAAATCTTTCACTTTATTTGAATAAGACACAACACCTTCATTTTCACCTTGATACATTCTACCCATTTCTCCTTGGAGTTGATATAATGATTTTACAGGAGCATATAAATTCTTCAAATAATTTAACAAATCTTTCACTGTAGCAAACGTAGTACCACGAATAGCTTGACGCGCTTCCCCTCTGATTTTATTCCTTAAAATCAACACAAAACTGGCTTCTGCACCTTCTGGTATCATACTCTTTGCTTCTTCACATGCTTCTATAAAATGTGTCAAAGGAATATTCTCTCCTGTGTACACTGGCACTGCTTCTAACGCGTATTTTATGGAAACCGGAATTGTATTATTCTCACCCATTCTTTCTAAATTTGGAATTACGTGTTCGTCTTCTCGATTCTGATTATTTTCAAAAATTACAGTGGGTGAATTATCTGGATTTAAAATTCCTGAATTTCGACTTTTCCGTACAGTCTCAAGAATTTCACTATCAGGACTTGGCACTTCCTGATTTAATAATTCTTGTTCCTCTGAAGAAAGAAGTGTATCGTCCAAATTATTATCATCCGAAATATTCAAACTAATTGAATTTCGTGAATTTCCCAAACCACTATCATCAATTATTTCAGGAACCTCCACTTCGGATGGACCCCCAACCGGTTGATTAAATTCTGGCAGTAAATTTCTGTTCACTCTCGATTCTTTTTTACTTGGCGTTTCAGGCAATAATGGCATTTTGTGGCAAATCGGACATTTTTCTATTAATTTTTCTTTCAATCCCACTTCTGACACCAAAATTTTTATTTGTGTTACGTCCGGAGGACTCTGATCCTTCTGTTAAAACGAACGTAACTGTGGTCTCTGTTTCGGGTCAAGACATACGTCCTTTACACCTGGGATCGAGACCAAGATCAAGAAAAATTTATTGTCCAATTTTTTTGTTCTCACCTTTTTGATTTTTAAGGATTAGGTAGGCCACAATAATTATGTTTAACAATAAACAAAACAACGTTAATGTTAAATGCCAATTTATTCTGCCGAATAACATTCCAAATTATTAAAATCGGGTTACAATCTTTTATTCAATTAGTCTGACAATGTTTTATCTTATCGCACTATTGTCTCATTGAGTGATTTAATTGTTACAATGTGTTTAATAAACTCGAGTTACGCGATTGATTGATGAAAAGTTAGTTTGTAGTGTAATTTGAATTGTTAAATGATTTTTGAATGATTAAACTTACGGATTGACAATTTGTAATCCTTCGGAATTCACAATTTTTCAACTATCACCAATTAAATTTAGACAAAGATATAATTTTTGTATAAGAGACACAATTGTAAGATAATCACTACTCAATTGGAAGTTAATTACTGCTCAAAATCTCGGCTGGAAGTGTCGGTTCCAGGGCAGTGCATCCCCTTTTATTAACTCTTGTTACTAAGGGCAGAAAGTGTCCCTCAGCTATCCCGGACTATGCATTGACCATATAAGGCAATGTGATAAAATTCCGAGCCGATTCTCGGTATTGCAATTTTTCTATAGGAGTATGAAAATGTGTTAGTCTTCCTCCCCCGCGGAGGGATTGCACTTGGCAATGAAATGCATCTATATCTATATATATGGGTCGCTCTTTGTCAGCACATTATTGATTAGCAAAGACAATGGTAAAAATTCCAACACAATGCGTAACGGACGCAGCTGTGAAAAATCAATACTTGCACAAATTCTTCAAGAAGTGCAATGAGACAGTTGACCTATATATATATGTTGAGGGAGCATTTCGAGCGCTTTTACTCAAGTATGATATATATATCATACTGGAAATGCTACCGCTCTTTTCCATGCGAGTCAATAACTCGCTCTACGGTCAATAATTAGGACATAACACCTTCTCTCTTTGTTTCACTAGTTATTTTTCTACGGTTTCACGGGAAATCCTCGAGTGTTTATAACATCAAACTTATCACTTTTTTTTTTGCTGGAGTGAAGGAAACTTTGCTGAGAAAAAAAAATTGAGTAACAAATTATTCAGACGTTTTGATATTTTTTAGTTTTGTTACAAGATCACTTGTGTTTATGTTCAAGGCGAACATAATAATTTATCATCATTTCAAATGCGAATGATAAACAAGAAGTATCGTAGTGTACCTATGGTCTTTATTGTGAAGCGGAAATGTTTGTACAAACTTTGAATACAACCTGCGAAAATGGGCTCTGGACCAATAAGTACGAATTCCATCAATAATAAATCGAGTGGACGCGTTACGATCGATGAAATACGGGAAATCAAGCCAAAATAATCCAGGATTTTTTTTCAAAATGAAGAACTTTATGAAAAAATCTGAAAAAATTGAGAAAATGCTCTAATATGTCAATATTGTTGACGAATTTTTCCATTTTTTTTATTATAAAAAAAATGAAGGCTCATTCTCAAGAAAAAGAATCCCAATTTATGCTGATTTTCCTTATATTCTGAGGATAAAATATTTTCTACTAGTATTTGACGATTGATTTCGTTTTAAATTACTTTGAAGATAATGATTCGTGCAACTCATTAATCATTAAAAACTTTTTTTCGTTTCTCTTCATTTTTAAAAATTTTCATAATAGGAAAAATTGGGGAAAAATGAGCCTGCAGGACAGAATGGTTTGGGATTTTTTTTTCAAGAGTGAAAAGACTTGTGGAAAGATGGGAAAAAATTGTCCAACAATTTAAACATGTTCGAGCACCTTCTTGAATTTTTTCAGATTTTTTTGCGGAATTCTTCACTCTAAAAAAAATTATTGGATCATTTTGCGTCGATCTCCCTCAATAAATTATAATTCTTTGGAAAATTTTCGAACTACTCAAGTGAATTTTCGTTCCATGTGATAACGCAACTGACTCGAGAACGTTAGCTCCATTTCTATCCATTTTTGCAATTCGATATACTCTCGTGCGAAGAATGAATAAAAACATCATGAGGATAAGCGACACCAAATGAGGATCAAACGCGGGACATTAATATTTTCTTGTGACAGGTGGAAGCCGCTGATCATTAGGCACTTGAGGGGTGCATAGATCGTATTTATGATCTATGAAAAAATTCTTCAACACTCAGCCTGACTTTCTGCCTGAATAAGCAGCTCTCCATGATTAATTGTCCTCTTTCATTTTTGACAGTTTAATGTTACGAAATTATAATTCAAAATTCAGCAGAATCGAATCAGAATATTTATCAAATCTCAGGTGATTTGATTTTTTTTATTAGAGTTTAAGAAATTCGAAGTTCTCATTAAAAAATATTAATGACCATTCAATAACAAAAAACATTGATTTATTTAATTTCCCATTCTTTGCCTATTTTTTGAGAATTAATATCATTAGACTCTTCTCTTTTTTCTTTAATTCACTTGATGCACTATAGTTCATTTTGATACAAAAAAATGGACTCTTGAATAGACTCTTGAAAATTACAACTAAAATACTCTAATGACAACTAAAATCCGAAAAAGAAAGAGCGATGAAGAATAAAATCCGTTACAAACTGTTAAAAAAAGAGTTAACAAATTCTTCATCACCCTTCTCCAAATATTTCACTCTACTAGTGAGATTGAAAGACATCGACTTGAAAATTAGAGTGAAACTATAGTTGGCACTTTCGTAAATGTGCAAGAAATAAAAGATACTTTCACTCGTAATTTCATCTCAATGCAAACACTAAACTTGGACAGTAAAAAATTCCAAAGTACTCGTAAATTACTATTCAATAGAGTTCCATTACACAGTTAAAGATAATCGGTGTGAATTCGATTTTTACGAGCGTCCATTTTCGTTGGAAAAAAAATGCAGAAAAAACGGGGAATTTATCATTCATAAAAGCCCTCTTAACGATCACGAGAAATTTTTCTTTTAAAAAATCGTGAAAAGAAATTTAGTGTTACATTTGATATTACACTACTGTATTATCATCATTAATTATCCAAAAGAGAGAGAAAAAAAAGGTCATAAAATAAATTAATGATATTTATTGGAGCACGTCTCATTTAACACGAAGCAGATGCGACAGTCATGCAACAAGAATGAGAGAAAATAAGAGACGGAAGAGAAAAAACATAATAAAATGAAAAAAAAAAAACATTGATTAACGAGATGGAGGGGGGTGGGAGAGATGTATATAATGATACACGGTTGCTAAATGGGGACTAATCATAAAGGACGTGAAGGCGAAGTGAATTAATCAATGGATTAAGCGCAACTGGAGTAGTTTTTGGCGAATCGGGAGGGGACAATGGAGATACGAGGGAAAGAGAGAGAGTGTGACGTATCTCGTTTGTCACTGAAATTACTGGACATTTGATAAAATCCCGTGGGGAATTGAATGATGAAGAAAAAGGAAGTTGCTTAGTTGAGGATTCATGATTTTTAGGTTTCTTTAGATCTAAGGGAGACTGGGGTAAAATGGACTTGTGGGGCAAAAGCATTGGGGATTTTTTTTTGAGAATAAAGGCATGTGCGAAAATATTTGAAAAAATTACTCAACAATGTAGACATGTTGCAGTATCTTCTCAGATTTTTTCAGTTTTTTCAATGAAGTCCTTCACTTTGAAAAAAAATTCCGAATCAGTTTGCCTCGATGGTCCATTTTGCCCCGGTCTCCTCTATCGTGCTATTAGTGTTTAATTTTTTTTCAACGCATTGGCATACAAATCCACTTCGTTTCTTGCTTCTTGAAGAATTATTGTGTTTCGCTTCTTGAGAAAAGGCGAAGTGGTTCTGGAAGGCAAAATGGAACAGTATTCTTTTTTCTTGTTTGACCACGAAGTTCAGAATTGGAGCTCACAGCCCAGATGCATATTACAACGTTGACAAAATATGGGCGCAAAGCTGAAACTTAACGCGGTATCCATCCGCTAAGCATATTAATAATGACAATGACCACGAAAGCCTCAAAACTAATATTTTTAGTATTCATTCTCTGACCCACAGTTTGGCTGATCGGTCTGCGTATGACTCAGCATATCCACTGAGTTCAACAGCTGAGTATCCATTTACTACTGGGATGGGTGATCGCTCGCCGCTCGTGGATTCGAACAACAAACTGAGCGGGAGGGACGCATGCAAGGGAATTAGTGTGCCTTTCTCATCAATGTGACACAAACATGCGCAATTTCCTCCTCCTCCTCTTCTGTAGAGAATTAGAAGAACCATGAAAAAGCTAATGCTTTCGATGGAACCAAATCACTCTATCTCGCTTAGTTTCCTAGATATTTTCAAAAAAATGTTGAGAACAAATCGATTTGTATAACGTTGCCTTAGAAACAAAGAGGCGTAAGTGTTATGCTTATACATAGGACTTAAGCCCCTAACTTACGCTTCTAAGGCAATATAATCGTATGATAATTGTACTGGATTTCCGTCCATCGACTCCCCTTGATGGAAATCACCGGATTCGATCACACTATTATCCACTCAGTTTAAAAAATTCCAAAAATATCATTTCAATACCATTAACCAAAAGATGTCGGTTGAATTTTCACCATTTGCTGGTACATGGACTCTCTATTCCAGTCTGAATGTCGCCGTTATTCTATAGGTTAGGGAATAGCAAAGGAGATGGGAGGAGGAGGGGGGATGGGGGGTTTGGACGTCGTCGGACGCGACGGACCGACGACGAAACTTTACCGGATGCGCACAGCCGAGCGAGACGTCGGGACGCTCTCATCCTTCCATTTCTTCCTCTCTCACTCACTCTCTCTCTCTCTCTCTTTTCCCCCTCCTCCTCTACCCTTCAACATCACCCTTTACTGCATTATCGAATTTCCCCAAAACTTTATGCCGGGCTAATCGAAACGGAAACTGTCCCCGTGATGCGGTAAACAATTTATTTAATACCACGTTACGTAAGACAGTGCTACCCGCATAAAACTCGAACTTGATACTACTTATTTTCGAACTTTTTTTTATCATTTATTTTTGCTAAATTTTATTTGTAAAATTAGGAGTAGAGAAAAATCAGAGACGACGAAGTTCGTGGAATCAATGTTTTTTTTCAATAATTCAATTTGTGAAAATCTGAGGTTTTTTCGGATTTCGAAGAAAAATTATTTTTCGATGCATTTGAATTGAAAGATAAAACTGAATATAATTGAATATGTGAAGAATTAATATTCAAAAATTACACCAAATTTTTAATAGACTTTCTGTAAAATCCGGAAACGAGCAGGATTTATTTTCAAGCATTTTATTGGATTGGTTTTAAAAGTTTTCTGTGTTCATTGTTACTATATACAGAATTCTAAGCAGAAGATGGTAACTATCGAACGTCCGGAAATCCGACGCCTCGGCCTTCTCTCACTGGGGGTATTAAAACTCCGTGGAAAGTTTTCCGACACGAGCCAGATGGCGTCATTATCGACTCTAACATTTTCTCCCCAGCTTCTACAAAAGATACTGCAAGAATTTCAAATTTACAATTCACACTGATTTTATTAAATTTAATATCCAGTTGGTTTAGAAAATTGATCTCTTCATTTTTTTTTTTCGATAATCGTGAATAAATTTTGAGAAACCAAAATATACAATAAATTGATAGTTAATAAAAATATCTAGTCATTACTAGAACAATTAATTTTTCCAATCAATTATCTTTCATTTTTGGGAAATTTAAAGTTCTCAAGAAATAGGGCAAATGGACCGGAATTTTTTTAAAAGCAAAGACCTTTGTCTAAAAATTGCAAAAACAATTACCTATATAGTGATTTCCTTATAACAGTGTAGACATGTTGCAGCATCTTCTCAAAACTTCTCCGATTTTTCCGCAAACTCTCTCATTCTGAAAAAAATTCCTGGACCATTTTGCCCCAGTCTTCCCTAATTCGTATCGATTCATGGATTGGAAGATTCATTTAAAAAAAAAGAAATCACTTTTATCAATAAAATGAAAATTAAGAATTTTTGAGATATTTCTCGCAAAACTAAATTATTAAAAATTGGTTAGATAAAGAAGTTTAAATGACAGTGGAATAACTTTTTTATTATTCAAGACTTTATTTAATTGCACGAGGATGGAACGTCTGACAATCTAAAACCTATCCAGGAGACGAAAAACTGGTCACGCAGATCAAAAAAGTATCAGTACCGGAAGAGAATGAGCCCTTAGTTCTTTCTCCAAATGGAATCATCATTATTCATAAAGGAAACCGAGGCAAAATGGACTCATGGTTCAAAATATTTTGGAATTCTTTTGAGAGGGAAAAAATCTGCAAAAAAATTTGAAAAAAAATCATCAGCAATGTCCACAAATTGAACTATTTTTTAATATTTTTTCATGGAGTCCTTCACCCCGAAAAAAAATCCTGGATCATGTACCCATGAGGGACCATTTTACCCCACTCTTCCTCCATTTAACTGAATAATAATCTTAGTAATAAAATTGAATAATAATTCAATAGAAATAAAAATAAAATCCGATGCATCTCGAGTAAAATCGACATTTCGATTAAAGTACAATTCATCCATCATGAGAATTGAATCAATGATAGTGCTTGTCTTGGAAGAAACATTGTGAAAAGGGGTATAGAAAGCAGAAAAATATAACAGCCCATTGGGAACGACAATAGCTTCATCTCCCCCAATTTTCTCCACTTTCTGTCTGTTGTTACTCTCTTTAATGTTGCTATACGTATGTACAGAACGTATCTTCTGGAAATAAGCGTTGTAACTCGATCTGGTATGCAGTCAGAGATGTTAAGGTTCACTTGGTACTGTTGGATCGAATTGGAATTGAGAGAGAAAAGAAAATGATAGTGAGACTATCTGGACTGATTTACCGTAGCAATCGTTCTTTATTTCCCTCAAGGCGACCCTAAGAAGTCTTGTAATAGCCTAACCCGTACTTCGAACCCATTCATTTGATCGATTTATTGGTCACACAATTTTCTCAATTCAATGGGTGTTACAGAATTATTTTTTTCACTCAGGTAGAGATAAATGAATCATCTACGAGTCGAAAAATATTGTTCAGGGCTTCTGAATGTGTGAACTATATCTGTTGGTTATATAGTGAAAGAAAATGGGGTCAACAGATTCGATTTACTGGAAAAATAGAATATTTGATTGAATTACAAATATACTTTTCTTTCAAAATTTCAGAGTAAATATCGTCGTTCTAGGAAAAGGGCGTAAGTGCCATTTTTTAAGATTTTTTTTTCTTTTCTGATGATTTGCAGCATTTTTTCCGATTCACAAATAGGCGTATGTCCAAGCTATTAATATAAAAATGACGTATCTTCCTAACGTACGCCTGTTCGATTTTAAATATTCCTTAGAATTAGAATTCGTCGGATGACGTTGATAATAACAAAAAGGCATATCTCCTGCACATAGGCCCTTTTGTTTTTAAGCAGCTTTCTTAATTAACAAATATTTTTGGAGATGCGCCCTTTTGTTAGTGCAGGATTTCAAAGTGAATTGAAAATTCACCTTTTTGTTGTTATGAACTCTCATAACATTGGTCAAATTTTCGAACATTATTAATAACGCAAGGGTATATGTTCAGAAGATACGCCCTATTCACATTGCACACTGGCAATTATGACCTTTGTTAACTTTTTTTTAAAATTTGTTATTTTTGTTAATTACGTCATGAGAAACACTTTAATATGTATATCGCACATACGTCCTTTTTCCTTTGAAAAGTGACTTTTTTTGAGCACTTACGACGTTTTACTTCTTGGAAGACGATAATATTCAATTTGACGAGAAATAAAATGCCGAAAAAAAAAAATTATCTCATTAATTAATTTTCTCAGGAAAGAATCAATTAAGAATTAGTGTAATTAAATCATTTGCAACAATGAAATTATTCAATGATTTCATGATCCATAAATTGAAATGGTAATTTTCTATTTCTATTGTTAGACAATATTAATGACTTCCGAAGAAGTGATATGATCGTCTCACATCAATTATAGTCAACACATCACTCAAACAACAGAAGAAAAAATGCAAAAACTGCGAAATTCTTGGATTAATCCTTCAAGTGTAATTCATAGGTTTCATGTTTTGTTTTCAATTCATTAAATAAATTAAATAATTCAATGAATTTATTTCTCAGCATAATTACTCGAAGCGATTAGAAAAGTTGTTAAATAGTAATAACAAATGATGAAATTTAATAACACGTGTATCAAAAACTTAGTTATAGAATGTTATCTTTGATTTTGATGAGCCATGCATAATCCGGTTCAGTTTCCGTGTCAAGGTTGTAAACTTTGCAATTCAATATTTTTATTCTCACAAAATTCATACTGATAAGTGGAAGTGTAAATAGCACAATGAGCGACAGAGAATGCAAATAATAAATGAATTTATTTATCTTGCGGCTATTTTAATACAAGTACAAATTTAATAAGTACATTATTTGTAAGGAAAAACAAGTATCTAGAAAAATTACATAATGATATAACTTGTTTTTAAAAAAAAATAATGATGATGATGATATCACAGTAGTGATTTATGATCAAAACAATGAGATACTTAATCGATTTTTATAGTTAATTCATTGGTTTTTCCGGTAATTCTTCTTCAAGATTTTTTCAATAAAACTTTACAAACTTGAAACTCATCTATGGCGATTTTATAATAATTGTAAGTTATAATGATGAATGAAATCATTTAGTTGTTGATTCAATCAGTTTTCCCAGCTTCAACATGATAAGTTCCCTTGCCAGAATCATCTATACTGGCTGAACTGCTGCTGTACACTCCTTTGGCTCCATCAACTTCACCGCTTTTCGAAACACCATCTTTGGTAGCATCAGTGGTCTTGTTTCCATTTTTGTCATCATCTTCGGCGACACGAGAGAAGAGACTAAAAATAACATTGAAAGAAATTCATAATTTATTCCAAGAAATATTTTTTCATCGTGAGATGCAGAATGACAAGCTGTTTGCCTTGAACAAACATGAATGATGAGGAAAATAAAGATGAACATAGAGTTTGAATATTATGAATATTAATACAGTGAATTTTATTTACCCGAATCCACCGCCACCGGCATTGGCGTTGGCATTAGCATTAGCGTTCGCATAACCGCCATTGCTCAGTGCATTGGCATTAGCGTTGGCATTTGCAGCAGGGCCTTTGAAACCATTGGCATTAGCGTTGGCGTTAGCATTGGCAGTTGCATCAGCACCACCGCCTCCAAATCCACCTTGACCGCCATATCCTCCTTGGTTGTATCCACCCTGATGTCCTTGACCATAACCGGTTTGATAGCCTCCCTGTTGACCACCTCCACAACCACCTGGGCATCCTCCCTGTCCTTGGAGGATTGGAGCGTGTCCACCAGTTGGATATCCACCTGCATTACCGGGTGCAAATCCAGGATCGTAGCTGCCAGGATAGCTTCCGTAACCGCCTGGTTGAACTCCACCATATCCACCGCCTCCATGAACGTGTCCTTGTTCATATCCTTGCTGGTATCCTGAGCCCCAGGTTTGATCGTATCCGCCTTGTCCACCTTGACCATGACCGCCAAGGCCTCCGCCTCCACCACCAATTGGGCCGACAACGGGTCCTTAATTTGAAAAAAAATGGATCGTATAGTTATTAATATGCAAGCTTAAACAGAATTAGATTAATTTTTTGCAATGAGGGAAATTCATTATTACCTCCTGCGCCGAAACCTGGATTGACGTTGAGATTTGAGTTTGCAGCGGCACTAGCAGAGGCGTCAGCTTTAGCACTAGCACTGCCGCCTGCTCCTCCACCATGACCGCCATTTTGGATACCACCATATGGATTACCATACCCAGCATTTCCACCACCGAGTCCGCCACCTGCACCCCCAGCATGACCACCTCCATAACCACCGGATCCCGCACCACCATGACCGCCGCCTAATCCACCAGCATTTCCACCGCCATATCCACCGCTTCCACCACCCCCATGACCACCACCGAATCCACCGCCCACTCCACCAGCATTTCCACCACCATATCCACCACTTCCTGCTCCACCATGACCACTACCCAATCCGCCACCTGTTCCACCGGCATGTCCACCGCCATATCCACCGCTGCCCGCACCACCATAGCCGCCGCTTCCTGCACCACCATAGCCGCCACTTCCTGCACCACCATGACCGCCACCCAATCCGCAGCCTGCGCCACCACCGCAACCGCTGCTCCCTCCACCAGCCTGACCACCACCATATCCACCGCTTCCACTTCCATAACTGCCACTCTCTCCACCAGCATGACCAACACCGAATCCTTCGTCTACTGCATGACCACTGCCAAATCCACCACTTGCACCACCCCCCTGCCCACTGGCATGAGCACCGCTTTCTGCGGTAGCTTGACTACCGCCAAATCCACCACCTCCTCCACCACCTCCTCCACCAGCATTTCCTCCACCGAATCCACCACTTCCGCCACCCCCATGACCTCCACCATATCCACCGCTGCCGCCACCCCCATGACCATCACCGAATCCGCCGCCTAATCCACCACCATTGCCGCCGCCATAACCACCGCTTCCACCCCCTCCATGTCCACCGCCGAATCCACCACTCCCGCCACCTCCATATCCACCACTTCCGCCGCCGCCCTGACCGCCACCAAATCCACCGCTTCCACCACCCCCGTGGCCACCACCAAATCCACCACTTCCACCGCCTCCGTTACCACCGCCATATCCACCGCTTCCGCCACCCCCATGACCACCGCCATATCCTCCACCCAAGTTATCAGCGAATACAAAGCCATCATTCTTAGCTGTTGCATCTGCACCAGCAGATCCAGCTCCTTCTACATGTGAGTCTGTCTTAGTGTGGCTCTTTCCATCGACTCCCTCTGACCTACTAGACGAACTGGAGCTTGAGGGGGCTCCACCAACGTGACGTGATGAACGATGCACCTCTGCAACATTATTTCCAATAAATCATGAATTACATGTACAAAATACTCATAAAAATCGAGAAAAAAAATTGATGTATTATGTAAAAATGAAGTTTTTATGAATAATTACATATGATTACGTATTAATAAATAAATTACCAGCAGTTGTGAATAAAACAAGGAAGGCCAAAAGGCCGATGCTAACTTGGTAACGTGCCATTATTGACTGTGTTCATCATTAGAAATGACGGGAGTTAATATACTATCATTTTCCCCCCAATTGCAAATTCTGCGTTTCCTATCTGTCTCTTCCACCTCCTCTCTGGTTTGTTAACTTTCCATCATCTCGCTTCTTCATCACTGACTGAATACATTATAGCATTTAATGATTGAAAGCCACACGAGTGCATCAGCTACGTGTAGTCAAGGCTATTCAGAAATTAACGAAATTTAATCAATAGATGATCTTCGTATCATATAGCGAATGACTTTTTTTTCCAAATTCGCTTGAAACACTTATTTATTTGAATCTAGATTAAAAATAAATAAAATCCAGTTTATGACTAGACACAAGGTCACTCGACGACTTCACTTAATGCTTCTTTCTGGAAAAACCCTCGATTATGCAGAATTATGCTGATCAAAGACCCTGGATTTTCCGAAATTATTGGAAGATTCTGATTAAATAAACCATTAATTCATCATCGTTATTTCTTCACTCATTGTATCAACTGGTGCAATAAATATTTATGTAAATTTAAAAGAAAAATTGATAAAACATCACTTATCAAAGGTCACGTAGAGGAAGTTAGATAATTCTTTACTGATATGTCTTTCTTCCAAAATAAACTTAGTTTTGATAAAAATATGGAAATATTATTTTTTCCGAAAATTGGAACAAGGCAAATTTTATTCATTCTTGCAATAAACATCAGCTATTATTCTTTATCATCAATCATTATGAAGGTAATTGCGGTACGTTTAACCAGGAAAGGTAATCTTAGGATAAAATCAGTGACTAAGACTGTATACGGAATATCCGTGTAGAACTCATATGAAAATGGAAGTGGGGAGGGACATTGAAAAAATCCAACGATCTTCGGAGTATTGAAAAGACGATAACATTAATTCGAACTTCTATGAAAATTCGAGTGGGAAATTTTTTTAGGGGAATTTTCAATAACCTCTAGTTGTGAAATTTGAAATCAGTGGAATTTCCGGCAGAATTTCAAGGATTTTGGTAGTAGGAAAGACCGGGGCAAAATGATTCGGGAATTTTTATCGGAGGAAAGGATTTTCCGAAAAATCTGCAAAAAATTCAGGAAATACTCCAACTTGTCTACATTTTTGGGAAATTTTTTCAATTTATCTCACGCAAGCCTTCAATAATCATCAAAATACTGACTCTAATTATTGAAATTTGAGTATCTCCGAATGAAATTAAATGCCTTTCAAAAATGGGAAATTAATAGGGGAAATTGTGGCAAAATGGACCGATTTTTCTTTGGAGTAGAGACTTTTATGACTAAAAAAATGGAAAAAATCCCCCAACAATTCGAATATATTGAGGGTATCTTCTCAGATTTTTCCATATTTGTTTGCGGGATCTTTCCGAAAAAAAAATCCTGGATCATTTTGTCCACGTTTCCACTAAATCTCCATTAATTCATGATTAAACAAACGCATTATCAAAATTCTTTCTTTATCGTTCTATTTATCAAAAAATTACCACATTCCCTAAAAAAACAAATACTCAACCCCCTTTCTCATCAATATTCTATCATCTCCAAATAATTCAATTCTCAACCCTAAATTTATTTAGAGATTTTTTTTTTCAACATAACGACTTTTAATTACCAAAAATATGTTTATACGGTGATATTAACCCACCAAAAATAAACGAGGGTCGTTATCTTTCTCATAAAATGGTAAATATAAATTACCGTTGAAAAGGGCTTGTACCAAACACGCACGTATTATATGGACCTCTAGATCACAACTAAAACGATAGACCATTAATAATTGTGGTCTAATGTTTACTGTAACCGCTTGACCCTCGCAGCGATTAACTGCCTCATGTGTGCTTACATTTTCACTCAGAAAACTATCACTAAATGGCGTAAATAAAATTTCATTTAATTGATTGTACTACCTCTCATTGTTTTCATGACAAGTAAATGTCCCTTCAATATAGAAAATGCTTAATTTTTGATCTTAATTCGTTTGAAAGAATCATTTGAATTTATTTAGGGTAAAAAAGAATCATTTGAAAATTGTTTGAACTTATTGAATATTGCATTGAACAAGTGGTTAATAGCATTGCTTCCCAACTGATATATCTCTTTCTGCTAATACTTCAGCAATATGCTTCCGAATGGAAGTTTTTTTTTTTATTTGTCCGAATGGAAGTGATACAATTCTTGTTTTCAAACCGTCATGAAAATATCAAATTTTGAAGAATTCATCAAAACGTCAATAACTCGAGAACGAATCATGCAAATAAGCTGAAAATTGATAGGCATCTAATTGATATAACTCTCGAGATAATATATGAGTATTAATAACATTAGTTGAATAGTTTCCAGAAATTCCATTAAAAACTGATTTTCGAAAAATGGACATATCTCAAAAAGTTCCGATTGGATTCTCTTCAAATAAAGCTTAAAAAATAGAGTTCGTCGAGAGGAAGTTTTCCACAAAATATGAAATTTTTATATTAAACCGTTTTGCTGTAATTGAGACTTTCATGCACATACAGACACACACACACACACAAGAATGCGCAAAAAATATCATTTTCTCTCTATTTAGATTTTAAGTATCTTCTATTAAAAAAATTACAATCGAAAATTCTGACGATTACATAGCTTCCGTTCGGAAGCCAAAATAGATAATTTTCAATGCAATTTCTTATAATTAATCAGACAAACATATTATACTGCAACATGTGCTTTACGAGACCAATCGCATGCTCTAGGGCACGAAAAATAATTTCATTTTTTTTGTTAAAACTCATTTTTCCAATTTTTTTGATTGTTTTTCGAGGTCAATTGAAAACTATCATTAATGATTGATAATTACTTGGAAAAATGGTTTTATCCTTTATCTCTATTTTGTTTTTTGAATCGAGTGCACAATTTTGGTCAACCAATGAGGAATAAGGAATAAACGTGACAGTTTTAGCATTAAATTCGACGTCCATGATGTCTTTAGGATAGGATGGTTGAGTGACACGAAAAAACTCGCTAACAAATCATTTATCGATCATTCTCGTCATCGGCAATTTGTTGAATGTATGCATTTGTATTGTATTTAAAGAGCCTGATGATGCTTCTAATCAGAAGCAAAATGTTGCGATTTTAGAAAATAAAAGTGAAGATTGACTTCTACTATTTTTCTAATTATCCAATATCCCAATTAACTTCAAAATTAATATTTATCATTATGGACAGTAAATAAGTTTTTTTTTCAATTTTTCATAATTTTCCATAAATTGCCTATTTTCTTTTTTTCTCAATTTCACATCCGAATTCGTTATCTAGTGCATATAATCTTGGAAAAAAGATGAAATGTGTGAGTTTCCTATCTTAATTTTTCTTTTCTCCAAGAAAATACTATAATTACTGTAAATATAGACAGCTACGTGATACAATGCCTTCAATACTGTAAAAAAAGGGATAACAGAGAACAAAAAAACATTGCTCGGTTTTCCTCTGAATGGAACTAATAAACTGGATAACTGAAAAAATTGGCTTCTGGCTCTGTTCAGTTTCATTTCGGTCTTTACCCCCATATTCAACGTGTACAATGCACACTGCCATGTATGGTGAAGTGGAGAGTAGGAGGTTGTAACAGTCCGAAAATAAAAAAAATATTCGAATGCAACTGAGCCTCTCACATTTTGCTCCACATCCGTTGTATTCACCTCTCGCCCAATTTTCCATTTTTTTTTTCATTTCCTTTCTTTTTTTTTTTCACTCTCTTTACCTTCTGCCCATTTTCACTCGCCTCGACATATTGCATTTGTTATATGCCAACGGCGAGACGTACATTCACTCTCACTCCTGGATTATTTGCACTTGCCAACAATACCTGAATAAAATCTTTTTTTTTTTTATTGTTTCTCTTCTCTGTTCCATTTCAGATTTTAAAAATAAACGGAATAAACTCATTTTCATGCGTCATTGTGCACTAATTAATAAATTAATTAACTCAACTTTTTTGCGTGCAGTAATGAGCAAGTCCGCTAATTAATCGAATAATTAATATTTAGAGGAAAAAAAAAAATTATAAAATATTTTTTTTTCTGAAATTTGGAGATTTTTTTTTAGAGTGAAAGAGTTTGAGAAAAAATCTGAAAAAATTTGAGAAGATGTTCCAACATGTCTACATTTTCGCGTAATTTTTTCGATTTTTTTTTGACAAATGCCTTTGTTCTAAAAAAAAATCCGTTCAATTTCACCCTGCAGGTCCATTTTATGTTCTTCCCTTTTATTTTTGAAGTTAACAAATTTTAAGCGAATTTATATTCACTAATTTTTCTCAATCTGTTGACCTTGGAGTACCAAAGGAATTGAGTTGGAAATTGCAAATGGAGATGGAGTTAGAGAGAATGAACACCGTAAGAAGGGCATGTGGGGGTGTGAGGGATCAAGAGTCGTGATTACAGTGCCGTGTATTCAAATGGTCAGTCTGACCCATACCAATCACACGAATTGTCCCCAGTGGTGGCGTGTAGATCTCTCACACCCTCGTTTATACCCTCGTCTAACGCCTCCATACACACTGGGGATGGCTCTCATGACCTCTCAGTACAGTGTATTAGAAATGCAAGAATACTGAATCCATATAAATGAATAACCGAAGTCATTGACTAAAATAATCAGAATTTGATATTCACAAATACCTAAAATCATTGTCATTTGTCATTTCCATGAAATTCAGTAGTGAAAAGCTTAAAAAAGCTCATTTTTCTTGCCCTTTTTTTTTAATTATCTGCAAATATAAATAAGATTCGCCTGCTTTGTTCTGATCTTTTTTTGTAACTCTTGGACTCTACGAAAACAGTCAACTGCAAAAAGGGCGTATCTCCACTAGTTTCCGAGATATTCTCAAGAAATAAATGAACTTATTCTGTTTTACTTGTTTGCTACTGAATTTAGGCATTTTTCCATTTTTTTGTGAATTTGAAGTTTTTGTGAATTTTGAGGGAGAAGTGTTTTATCATTGTTTGAGGATCCTAATAAGATTATTTTTACGAGTTTTTGGTGAAAGAACCAAGTTTGAATGTAAAAAATAAAAAAAAATAAAGAAAAAAGTTCGAATATTATCGTTTTTTCTATGTGTAATTATTGGTTTTTCTTATTGTGACATGTAGATTTTACAAATTCATCAATTAATTAATTCATAAATTAATTATTTATTAATTTATTATAAAATGTGACCGTTTTTTGTAGATGTCTCGGAAACTACCAGATTTATGAAAATTTATTCGAAAATTTCTTTCATAGCCAATTAAATTTTCTAGAAAAAAGATTTCCTGAGATTTTTTTTTTTAAAAACCCACTGATTATGAAGATATATATGCAGAATGAGGTAATCCCCGTTAATTTTATTGGAGTTCTTTTCTTTAGATTCTTCGAAATTATGAATATTCAGAAATGACTATTTGCTCAGAGACTTTTGCAAAATTAAAAACAATTCAATTATTAATTTTTTTTACACTTTCTTACATTTCATAAATTTTATCGAGGCAAAATTTGAAGGGGGTTGATTTCTTCTCCCGTGTGAAACTTTCGCTTTTACTGTTAATTTATAATTCATGATAGTCCCAGTGTGTCTCAGTGTACGTAACAAGAGTGAAAGTAAAGAGGGTTTGAGAGGATGTAGTCAAGTCAGTGTAAAAGGAGCTAAATCATGCATTTTATTAGGCGAAACTTGCGTTTACCAGTGTAACCCTCGGCTCAAATTCTCTCTTTTTTTCCTCTCCGCACAGCCCTGAATCATTATTTCGCTATTTTATTTTCTCATTTCAGTATTTCTTCATTCATGGAAATTGAAAAAAAGTGAAAAATTATTATTTTATCATAAAATAATGGCAAAAGTTGTGAAATTTTCGTGAAAATAAATTTTTTAGAATCATTCCTGCTTTTTTCGGCGATTGTTCATCTCTGAAAAACGGTTCCATGTTATAATACAACCATGAAAAAATAATAACATTAGAAAATCGCCGACAAAGTAACTAAAGAAAATAATCTAAGGACAAAATAACAACTAAAAAAATAAAGTAACGACCAAATAATACAAGGAAAAATAACGTATAATAATAAAAGGATAAATATTGCAGAAACTTACAATTATAACATTGATATTAAAAAATATCTAGAAGAAATAGCATCCATAATAACAATTTCAAATTAACAGAAAGAAGAAAAAACATCAAAATTGAGTTGAAAGTCAAAATCGTTATCTTTTTTAAGATGAAAATGTAAAAAAATCCAAATTATTTTTGAAATCCAAAGAATTATGATTTTTAAGACGAGAATATTTTCAAAAATAGCAAAGCAAGTTTTTTATGAGCATTTATTAATGAATTATTATTTTTGGAGATAATTTGTCGTGAGTCATTTAATTTCGTCATGAATAGTTATTGAATAATATATTTAGATGCAAGTCTTTCTTCGGCTGTATTTTTGTCGTTTGTTATGCAATTGTTGGTACATTATTACGTGATGCCAAAAAAAGACGATTTTCGTCAAGAAATAAAGAATAATAAATAATCCAAAAGAATAACTTGACGTCTAATCGCACGGGGTGTATATCCCGGGGATTTCCGTACTCTCCTACAGATAAAGTCACAAGTAGCGAAAGCGCGTAGAAGAAGAAAAAAAAAAGAAGTGGAGTCGATGGATTTATGTAGTTCCTTGAATTCGGATATCTCAGAGTGGTATAAACCTTAGTAAAGGGAGAAAGGTTTTTTTTTCCCGTTTTCTCCCTTGTATTTACCCCTCGTATACAGGCGATTCTCAGTTTCTCTCTCGTTATTTACCCAAAATGTACTGGCACACACTGTTTGTCTTCTTCATGTCCTCCCTCGACAAAATTTTGTAAACTTATTTCCTATTTACCCCTCGCAATTAAATTAATCGTAATTAAATGTAAAGATAAAATTCTCTCAATCGGACAGGAAAAAAAAAAAAAAAAAGAAAGAAGTTTGAAAAATAGGTCAAAAAGTTTTGGGAAGGTCAGAGAATGGAAATCGGGGAAGTTTTGTGTGGAGTTAACGGCCTTGGGACTTTGAACTTTTGTGATTTTTTTTTGTCTCAAAACTCAACAGTTTTATTTTCACTTCTTAATGACTTGGACGTTAACATAGTTTCTGCGAGAAAAAAGGAGAGAGTTGTTCAGGTTTTTTTTTTTTTTTTCTTGGATATCTTTGGGGGTGGAGTTGGGTGGGGGTAATTATTGTAATCAGATAGCTTGGAGGAAGGATTTTCTGAGGTCGATGACAAATAAACCGATTTTATTCAGTTTTAGAGCTTAAATGGAATTTTTGGGGATGTGAGGGGTAATTTGTTTGATTTTACATTATTTTTTTTGGAAAGAAGAGGAGTAACAATGAATATTTTTAAGGCTTCGACTAATATGTAAGAAGAATAACATATCTATAGAGATATTTTAATGAAAAAAGGAATTATCGAAGCTCATTTAGGAAGTTGGAGTTGCTAAACCTTTTTTTAATTGAATTTTTTTTATTTTTTTGAGTGTTAAATCGATTTTCAAATTCTAAAATGATGAAAAGAGATTTAGAATAACCGTAAAAGTTGATGAATTAATGAAAATAAAGTGACGAGAGAAATGACATTTTCCTGTCATTAATAGAGAAATATAATAAGGGCCAGAATGAGTAGATTTTTTTCTCCATCTTTCTTTGAGAATAAAAAAAAAAATCGTACAAATTCGTCCGTTTTCGCTTAATTCCTGAGATATCCGTCAAAAATGACTGTTAGAAATGATTGACCGATCCTGTTTTACATCATCGCTACTAAATTGAATTCAATTGTGCCATATTTTCAATTTTATGAAAATTTTTTCCCAATATTCTCGACAAATAGTTATAAATTTCAAAATATCCCAGAATATATGATCATTGCACTATGATCTCACTCAGAAAGATTTTCTATTTTTCTCATTCTCGATGGATTTCTTCTTCACATAATTTCATGAGATTCATTTCCCACTTACAAACATCCAGAACATACTTTCATCTTAAAATCTCGAATTATAAAGCTAAAATCAAAATTTTTGACGTAATATCACAAGCAAGTCCCACATTCATCTCGTACTGCCATAAATAATGAATTCAGTCTTCAAAAATTATCCTTCTATTTCTTCCTCATTGATCTTTTTGATATTCATCAGATTAAATGCTTCCTGGTACCAGGATCAAATAGCACTTGGGATCAACTGCTCTGAGATCCTTTCCCCGTTCTATCATGACCTAGAACCCCAAGGAATCCTGCCGAGGGAAGCTCCAATATTTCCCACTATTCCCCCAAT
The DNA here is from genome assembly GCA_963942555.1 of Aleiodes leptofemur. Taxonomy (NCBI): domain Eukaryota; kingdom Metazoa; phylum Arthropoda; class Insecta; order Hymenoptera; family Braconidae; genus Aleiodes; species Aleiodes leptofemur. The sequence continues at coordinate 18,315,573 of OZ012609.1, forward strand.
CACTGTAGAAACTAGAAAAAATCCGAGCAAAAGGGACCTGCAGGTAAAAATGATCCAGAATTTTTTTAAAAGTCAAGGTCTCTGCCAAAAAATTTGAAAAAATTACCCAAGAATAGAGATATAATGGATCATGTTCTCAATTTTTTTCAGTTTTTTTCATCAACTCCTTCACTTCGAAAAAAAATCCCCGGATCATGTTGCCTTTGAGGTCCGTTTTACCCCGATTTCTCCTATTCCTATTACTTTCAAAATCGACGTCATAAACCAAGCAACCAAGCAGTTCCTGAATCCAAGCTACCCCAGGACCATGCTCCAGTCCTCAGAAGCCACCATCTTCACCAAAAATTCATTGAAATAAAAGAGTAATAAAAAAAATCCTAGAGCAAAGCCTCTTGCAGTAGGCGTGGAGACCACTGCAGGTTGCGCGTGCGCAGGTCGATACACACCTTTGGTATCTCTACCCAGGCTCTCCTCCACCCCCCCGTTGAACGTTCCGTCACTCCTGGATGAGCCGCACTCGCGGATAGACGTCGATCTCACCGTTCAAAGCGACAAATAGATCGAGAAAATCCCAGATATGATTGGCAGGACAAGAATTGAACGCATCTCCAACGTTTCCAGCACTCAAATTCATTAAAAATTGAATCCCGAGTTGAACTGAAATCCGAGAGCTATTCGATCTCAAGTGGAGAAGGAATTCAATGATCTGACAGAATCCTGGACTTTCAGGAACTCTATTGAAATGAAACTGGTAGAAAAAGTTTTGAAACTTTTAGATTGTTGTAACATTGAAAATATGATATTGAATGCCTTCAAAATTGCTCACGCGGTTTTAGAAATTTAATACGTTACGAAATTATGTAATGTACGTTAAATTAAGGTGTACACATCAAAGAACCAATATGTGAAAGGCCAATACCTTTTCTCTCACGATTTTCATAGTATGAAAGTGCCTTTTTGGTGTATAACCCTGGTGGTAGAAACATTTCATGGACGGTAAAGCAACTGACGGGCAAGCGTCACACAGGGTTGGGAAAAGCACCGTTCGTATACCTTAACTACGTTAAAAACTTTTAATATTAGTTTAGTCGACGGCCAACGGTAGATTGAGACGTAATTCCCAGGTAATACCACTGGAGAGCTTTTCCTATGGGCTACTCTTAACGTTTAATAGTGAACGAGAAATGTACAAAGGATAGGTATTCTACCTTTTAACCGTTAGTTTCAAAACTTAATCTATATTAAAACCATGAATTTAATGATTTTTAGAATGTTCGAGGTGCTTTTGGACGTCAATCAGTGGAAATGTGGGTTGATTTGAAGGAATTATGGGAAAATGCCTGAGGTTATGGGAGGACTAGATCGAGAGTGGATCATGTTGGGTCATCCTGCTGATCGAATAATAGGTTCACTAGAAAAAGTAAAAAAAGATGTAGCTATGAAGCTCCACTGCACATTTTCTGGAACAATATTAAAGTTGTAATTGGGGTTCAATTTTTTCGGATATTCCAGAAATATTGGTATTTTCATGCTACATATATAGTTGAATGCACACATTCTCATAGTAATTCTTATTATTAGAAATTGTTGAACATCTATCTATTAAGCTTCAGTGCAGCTTCTCTGCAGCAATATCGAAATTATAATTGGAGTTCAATTTTTTCGGATATTTCAGGAATATTGATACTTTTGTGTTCAGATCAAATCAGATCTAATTCCTTCTGGAAATTGGATATGAATTCCATTATTTTTGATCAGATCTCAAATTGGATTTGAATAGATCCAATTCACCGGACGAATGCACTATTTGTGGAATCAGATTCTCTCAAAACTTTTCCTTGTCCTCTCCTCTGCGTCAATATGAAAAATGGATCATTTGTGTGATTGTGAATGCAGATATGATTATTAGGAGTCTGTAGATATCTTGTGAGGCGAGTAATTGCTTGAATTGTAATTGGTGAGGACTGACCCAATTCAGAATCTGAAATGGATGGAGTTCGTTGTCTCAAAATGAGATTGGACCTATTATGGATCTTGCTAGGAGCTGATCTCGTTTTTTTAGATCTAATGAATCATGCAGTGCATCTTAAAATGGTTTCTACGATCAGAGACTGCAACTGTCCCAACCAATACGTTGATGGAGCAAAACTGTTTGTAGAGGGTGTGTACTCTATCAATCAAAGAAAGTAGACTGGCAAAACCAATAAAGAGATGACGTCATGTTTTGGGATAAAAACCCGCAAAACCAAGTGAACACTGATGTTATCCAGTCATTGAATCCTAGGAATGTCGTTTTTATGCATCTTCCAATGTTATTCGGAGATTCATGGACCATTTCAAGAATCCTTTGGAGTCGTTGGAAAACGTTAAAACAGAGGATTTCTAAGAATTTCTGTTTTCTGCTTTCTCATAAAATATCCTTTGTCAATATTCAAGATGGAAAACAAAGTTCTTCACAGAGTATGTTGATCTTTCAAAATTAAACAGATTTCATTGAGAACATTGCTCCTATATCCATTATTTACTGAGACAATTTACACGAAAATCGCTCCAATCAACATTTTCCTCTATTTTCTCAAATACTTCAAGTCCACAGGATGAAAATGTATAACAAATTGATTCCCATTGACCAAATACCTTTGTGAATATCCTCATCGAGCAAATCACCTACTCAATTAATAATAATTTCCAGTTCTATTTGTTGAGTAAAAAATAGATGAAAAAAAAATTCCTCTCGAAACACATGAGAAATCTCTCGTTTTATTCCCTCATCCACGGTTCAAATGGAAAATTTTCTCATTGCATGTATGTGTTATATACTTCAAGCTACACAAGCAAGAAAAGTTTTACACTCTACTACTACGATGATTCTACAAACCCATGAGTCTACCCATCCAAGGCTCTCTTGGAGGTACACTAGGTGGATAGAAGGATAGGAATCATGGAGGAGGTGGAGAAGCTCTAATCTAACTCCTCACGTACAAAACCCGTAGGTCCTCTCTCTACTCGTCGATGCCTCCTACAGCCATTCTCGACCACCTCTACCACTATTCTACCATCACACACTTCTCCACTTTCTCATTGCTCTTCGTTTCACTCGTGTGTCGGTTGTTGCTCGGAAAGTTCCATGTACCAGCATCAACCATTATTCCTGTGATTATTCAGAGATTTTTTTTTTTTTGGAGAAAGCAGAATTTACCTTGTAAGTAATTTCTTTTGCATTGAACTTTTAAAAAATAAGTTATGCATGGAAATAGAGGAAAGGTTGAATTTTGGTCCATTTTGATGGTAGATAGCTTCCGAAGATTCGTCATTCTGCACTTTTCGATGATCCCTATCATACAAAAATCATCATACTTCATTATTTCAATGCCAATATCAAAATTCATCCCTAATTTTGTCAATATTTTTGACTTGGTCAGTGTTGTTATCAAACTTTGGTATCAATGAAAGATAGGAATTTGGTTCTCACCCAAAGTTTAACCAGGGTGACTGTGCTCCCTCAAGTTCATTCAAGCCAAGAACTTTGTTCTTGTTCTTGGTGAACAACTTCCCCTCTTTGTCTGTGGGTATGTGTGAGGAAAAGTGGTGGTGGGAGGAGGGGGGAGAGGGTGAGAAAAGAGAGTAATACCCATTCCCCACTTGAAGACTTGCCATTGAACAAACTATACCTTCTGGCCGACTAGTTACTTCTTTCTTCTTGTTATACGGCCATCAACCGAGTTTTTCGGGGGGGGGGGGCAGAAGAGGGGTTAACGTTCTTCCCCTACTCCAATGGCTCAACCTCCTGAACTTGACACTCAGTTGGCGTTTTCTGAAATATGAAAACAAAAAAAAGCACAAGTTGATGATATAAGTTGACAATCTTGGAGCGATTATTATTCTTCAAAAACTCCATTTTCATCTTTCTTAGCCGTTAACTCGTTGCCATTTCTTTTTTTTTTTCTCTTGAACACAATTCCAAGGGCAAATGTATTAAGACGATCCGAAGAAGGGGGGTGGTGAGAAGGGGCAAATGAAAAGGGGAAAGGGGAGGGTTTCTGAAAGTGAGGGGATTGTTACCCAAAGTTTAAACTTGGTTGTCGACTGCCGTTAACAAGGTTTGCCATGGGGCTGGTTCAGTAGTGTCTAGGTCTCGGCTTGTGCTACATCTCGTGCTTTGAACTATACCTAACCTTACCCTAAATCTATCTATATCATGTGTTAGTTACTCTGGTACTGAGGATAGTAAGAGTTGAGGATTTTTGAGAGAATAATTGAGATTACAGGTGTTAGATTCGGTGAAGAATAGTGGACAGAGTGAGTGTAATTTGGTGGTTTCTTTGTTGGAGGTCTTCAGGATTCATCTGCAGGTCCTCGGGATACGGGTGTTCCAGTGTGAGTACTTGTAGCATGACGTTTACTCGTTATTGAAAGTCTTTAGTTCCAAAATAGGGAAAAAAACAGGGCAAAATCATCCGGGATTTTTTTTCGAGAGCGAAGGCTTCTCCAAACAAATTTGAAAAAATTCACCAACAATTTTGACATATTGGAGCATCTACTCAAATTTTTTCAAATTTTTTCATCAAGTCCTTCACTAAAAAAAAATCCCTACTTCCAAATCATTGAGTCAACCGCCAGTTCTCCACCAAAAAATTTTCATTCTCCATTGACCTACGAAAAAATTGTCATCAATGGTTCCCCAAAACAGTGTTTGGTCTCGTGAGTTTCAAGAAGAAAGATGGAGTCTGGTAGTACTGTAGAACTTGGAGGAAAAAAAAAGGAGGAAAATGAGAATCAAGAGGAAATATGGCGGAGAAGAATTCCGCGGAAGAGTTGAGAGGAGAGAAAAAAAAAGTGCTCTATGTGTATGTGTGTTTCCTTCTGACAGAAAGACGGGAGGAGGGAAGGGGGAAGGGGGGTGGAGGGCAACTGGTCCTAGACTTGGTCTTGTACTAGGAAGGTGGGATTTTGAGGGGGTGGGAGAGGGCACTCGTCCAATCAGAATCAAGGACGGGGATGGCGCCACCTCCGCCCTCTCACTGAGGTTTTGCACCTCCCTGTTTTCCCTCCCCCACTCTTACCCTCCCCCTCACGTCCTCTCTTACTCTCTCTCCTTTTTTGGCGAACCACCACCATTCCTGGCGTTTTACAGGTTTACATCTATATAGAAATACACTGAATTCTGTCCTGTATTCGCAAGCTCCTCCTGGTGGCTAGCCAAGACAAGTGCCCTCGGGATATTTTCCCCTGTCATGGAGAGCCGAGATTGTTGCCCGGTATACCTCAGTACGAGCGCCAGAACGACTGTTTCAACTCAATAGTGATTTTTTTGAAACATTCATTTTGTTAAAAATATTTATTGATAAATTTATTATTCTTGAATGGACATAAATCATTGGTTTCTTCAATTTTAGTGACAATTTTTTGAAAAAGACATTCTTCGCAATTTTAGTGATGGAGGTGAAGAAGATTTATTGAGAATTTTGTAAGTAAGAATAGTGAAATTATCGTATTTTTCCTGATTATGGGGGGAAAAATATATTTCAGTGGGATTGGAAGGAATATGCGTTGATTTGAGATTACGATATTTCAGACAGTGTTATGAGACTTGAGGTCGTGGGGATGAGGAGCTTTTGCTGATTATCAGTTGAGAACGAATTCCAATCCCACTTCTGAAAGGAACCGAGGGGGGAGGGGAAGAAGCAGAATTTTTTTTAGAGTGAAGGAGTTTGCGAAAAAATCTGAAAAAATTGGGAAGATGGTCTACCATGTTTACATTGTTAGAGAATTTTTTCAAATTTTTTTATAGAGTCCTTCACACAAATAAAAAATCTAGTTCATTTTGCTCTGGTCTCCACCTAAATTTTCTAGAATTTGACTGGTAAATTAAATCGGCCTTCTCTCTGGTTAATTTCAAATATTAAAATCCCAATTTTGTAGACAAAATATACTGTTGTTGGTCGAGACATTTACATGGATAATATCGTTACTTAAAGACATCATTCGAGAGAAAAAAAAAGGGGAAGAAAAAGAAAATAGTCCCATGAAGCCAAAGGGGGAGTAACATTTCTTCCCGTCACGTACTGAGGGCAAATGGATAGAACGTGAAACTGGGGCGATGAGATTATCTCTCTCTCTTGGCCCAATAAACCGAATGGCTCGGAATTACTGCAATTATTACTTTGTGCTTGTGTTGTCGCAATTTCATTCGATATCGACAGCCCAATACTTCCATTTATATATTTTTTTCTTCTTCTTCTCCTCCCTCTAGTATTCTCTTCTATAAAAAGGATAAGATAGGAGGCCAATAATAGTGACTGTGTGGAACATTAAATGCTGGTCATTTCGTGTCGATGTGGATAAAAGTTTTTATCTGTAAATGCTTCTGTCTGATTGGGAACAATCAGTTGTTTATGTGATAATCACGATTTTCACATTTTTTTTTTCATTTTCTTGGAGAAAGACAAAATTCAAAGTTATTGGATTTGTCTGATATAGACGGTAAATTTACTTGATTTAGGATAAAGTTAGCCATATAGGTCTTTACTCAAGTTGAAAGTAAATATTTTAAGAATTTTGAACTCAATTCTTGAATTTTGTTCAAACTATAATTGATAGGAAAAATGTTTTTTTTTTTTTACAAAAACGAGCATAATTTATACACAGTTCCATAAGATATCGCAAGAATCATCTATGGATATAGAGAAGAGTGGGGCAAAATGGACCACCCTAGTAACATAATCGAGGTATTTTTTTCGGAGTGAAGAACTTCATGAAAAAATCTCGAAAAATTTGAGGGAATGCTCCAATATGTGAACATTTTTGGTGAATTTTTCCATAAAAATCCCGAATTTTTTAGATCTGTTGGTCCATTTTTGCCCGATTTCCCCTATAAATAATTTATTTTATTCCAAATAGAACGAAGAAGATTAATCACAAACAATTCATTAGGCCAGTGTCATATCCATCATTGTGTTCAACATCCAAACGGGTGTGTAGTACTTGAAGTGCAAAAGACTGGGAACATTTGATTGAAAAATTGAAATCCTTCGTCACAGTTATCACAAAAAATTTTATAAATAATTCTCATTTCTTTCGGTGGAAAAAAATATTTTCAACGGAAAGTATATGAAGTCAAAGTTTATTGATTTTCATCACTTATGACTAGAGTGAGAGAGAGAAAAATTCATTGATTTCATGAATTTCGGTTTTTTTTCTCATTTTTTTCATAGAATATTTTCCATTGACTTCACTGATATTCAAGAAAAATCTCAACTTTTTTTTTTGAAATTATTGTGATGATGAATTGTCCGTCTTTCTGTGCCTTGTTACCTTATTCTTTCGTCTTGGAATAATATATCTCTTCTTCTTTGCCCCCCCCCCCCCCTCCGCCCCCCTGACGCACAGGGGAAAAGTCCGTGAGGGAGAAAGAGGAAAGATGCGAGAGACTGGAAAAGTTTTCCTGTGCAAAGTACCACACGGACTGGCTCGAGGTTATGAAATTCTGATGGCTCATAAAATGTAAGAAAATTTACAGACTTTAGCTTTTTTTGTTTCTCTCATTTTTTTCCTCTCCAGTGTCTATGCCGAGGGAAAAAAAATGTATTTTTTCTTTGTACTTCATTTTTCTTGGAAATTTCCGATCTGTGTGCGTATTTTATTATGATTCTGAATTGTTGAAGGAGATGAGATGATTGACGGAATAGAGATTTCTAATCGTCGACAATCACTGTTAGAAAAAAATCAATTTCATTGACAATTTGATGGGAATTTTCATGAACGTAATATTGAAATTTCTTTTCAATGGGAGGATGGTTATGAAATCTGTGAGTTTCAGAGGAAATTTGGAGGAATCTATGAGTTTTAAGGATGTTAGGGCGAGGTGGTTGGACATGACCTTAATTTTTTGTATAAAATTGTAAATAACTTCGTATACACAATAAAGTTCTAAAAATCATTTTCTCCATGTTTGAAGAATGTAATGAGGAACAAAATAACCCGTAAAAACAAAAAATTGATTGAAAATTGAAAAATTGGCTGCATTTTTTACATATCTCAAATTTCTCAAGATTCAAAAAATGTAAAAAATGCAGCCAATTTTTCAATTTTCAATCAATTTTTTGTTTCTACGGCTTATTTTGTTCCTCATTACATTCTTCAAACATGGAGAAAATGATTTTTAGAACTTTACTGTGTATACGAAGTTATTTACAATTTTATACAAAAAATTAAGGTTATGTCTGACCACCTCGCCCTAACAACCTTAAGTAGAATTGAGATGGATATTCTATAACTTACTTGAATTTTCAACTGAACATGAATATTCAGAATCAAAATAACTTGAATTTTCAATTTCTTTTTAATTTTCCCTATTTTTACTGGATTTTCAAGAAACAATCAAACTGAAACTCCCAAATTCCATTGATATCCAGGCGTGAAATTCTTTGAAAATCGATGACGTGTTCCTTTTTCAATGACGTCATTATCTGAAATTTCAGTAGAAATATGACTTGTTAGAAAATTTTCGGGATTTTGTACGGAAAATTCAGAGGGAAATTCTTAACAGCGATTCAAACGGCTCAACATGATCTGCGCAACGATTTCTTCCACTTTTTACCAGACGCAGTTAGTAAATGCCGATGAATGCATGCCCCTTTTTAAAACTATTGTGTTCATGAAGTAATTAGAGGGCAATTCGATCGTCCAAAACAGTAAAATGAGGAAAAACCTCAAAATCTCTTTCATTGGCCTCATTCTGTTCTATAAAACAGTATTTGCAGAAATTTTCCAAGGTGAAAATCCAAAGACAAAATATTTATAGTATTCAATATTTTTTTTTAAGCGAAAACCTTCACGAAAAAATTTGAAAAAATTACCTAAAAATGCAGAAATGCTAGTGCACTTCCGTGAATTTTTTCCGATTTTTTCGCGGAAGACTTTCCTATGAGAAAAATCCTGATTCATTCATTTTAGCCCATTTTGCATATTTTTTCAGCATTATTTTCAATTATTGTTATCATTATCTTTGTGATCATTCCGAAAGGAATATCTCAGGTATTAATAATGATGGAGATACGCCTTTTTCATTCTGAAACTTTGTTATAGGAAATTTCAAATTAGTTGATAATAAAAGCACCAACGTTTTGTCTAATTAATGGTTTTATTTATTCATTAGAATCAAGAGTGACCACTATGGCCGTTTATCAACAAAATGAAATAATAACTTATGATCAGAGGAAAAAGAAAAATACTAAAAAAAATGTGGGCAGAATCGCTCTATCTCCCTTAGTTTCCGTAATATTTTCAAAAAAAATAGACTCATCCTGTTTTACCTCTTCACTACTGATATGTTAAGACAAATATTTTCTTCTAAAATTTTGACATAAAAAAAACTACTCTGGATTTTTTTTGTCACGAGTTTCGTCGTGATATAGCTCAAGTATGATTTATCGCCTATATTTCCGCAGTCAATAATGACATTTCGGATGTTCTGCGAAATCATTCCCATCGAGTTCATCGAGTGGAGACGAGTGCTGAACACGGCCAAACAGAAGTCGATTGCACTTTATCACGGAATCGTGGAAAATTATGAGTTAGAAATTGCGAAAAGGGGATTTAGTTTCAGGAATCATAGACGATTGCATTGGGACAAATTGAAATCGTGTTACGACATTGAGAATATTTTATCCACGAATTATGGCTAAAAGGATGAGATCTGTCGTCGAAATGCAGATAAAAATTTCGAGACGACAGTTTTCAGTATAAATGCAAATTTTTAAAAATCCAAATTTTCTAAAAAAAACTGGAGAAACCAGGAAAAAATAATTCTGGATTTTTTTTCGAAGTGAAGGACTTCATGAAAAAATCTGAAAAAATTTGAGAAAATGGTTCAAAATGTCTCAATTGTTGTGTAATTTTTTCAATTTTTTTCGAAAAGGCCTTCATTGTCAAAAAAAATCTCAAAGTATTTATTTCCGGATTTTCCTCTAAAATCTCATCAATTTTTCATTTCACAGTCTCAATTTTCATTTCCCCAAAAAAATAAACTAAAAAATGTCTAAAAAAATATTTAACGTTGAAAACTTAAGATTAGACATTTAAGTGAAGTTTGAATGAGTTGGCGGACGTAGACATTATAGAATAAGAGAAGAGGGAGAGTAAAGGGTTGACAGGAAGGAGTCGACCCGATAGTTAATACAAAGAGCTTTTCGTATACGAGTTGTATGCCACTGTGGGACTACTACTCTGACTCATTTCATTTCTCCTGCACTCAATGTAGGAAACTCTCTCTCTCTCTCTCTCTCTCTATTTTCACGATAGAAATGAGACAGAGAAAGAGGCGAAAAAGAGATGGAGAATTAGAAATTTTGCGACTTCTCTATTTTCCTTTTCCTTGAGAACATCGTAGGAGTTGGGATTTTCAACTGAGTAGTGGATGATGGTGAACAACCCTCTGGGATTGCTAATTGTGAGCGACAGTCGCAACGGGTGAACCGGGCCAACGTCGTTTTCAACGTCAACTCACGGGTACTGGGACCGAAAACCAGTAGAGTCGTGTTGTCGTCGAGAGTACCTCTACCTTACTTTTCAAGACAGCCGAGTTAAATTCATTTGACAATGACAACTTTTACGTAAATCTTATGGTTTAGTTGGAAAAATAAAGCAAGTATATTTTCAGCAATTTTAGTTGTATTCATTGCTCTTAGTGAATTAGAAGGATGGCTATCGTGCTTGTTAATTAGAAAATTTTTATTTTTTTCTGTTTGGAAAATTTTTTTTTCTAAAAAAGAAAAATCCCGTTACGCAAGAATGAAAAATTAATTTAAAAAAATTTAGAGTGGAGACCTTTCCAAAAAAAAAACGAAAAAATTGAAAGAATAGTCTAGCACGTCTATATTGCTGGAGAACTTCTTTGAATTTTTTCATGAAGGCCTTCATTTTGAAAAAAATTGAAAAACTAGCGACAATCGAGATGAAATGATTCAAAATTTTTTTTGGAAGTGAAGCACTTCATTAAAAAATCTGAAAAAAATTGAGCAGATATTCTAATATGTCACCATTGTTTATGATTTTTTTCAAATTTCGTCCATAAAGGCCTTCACTCAAAAAAAGTCAAATCAAAAACTAGTGGAGACCGGGATAGAATGATTCAGGATTTTTTTTCGGAGTAAAGAACTCTACGGAAAAATCTGAAAAAATTTGAGAAGATGCTCCAATATGTCTAGACTGTTGTTGAATTTTTTCAGATTTTTTCCGGATCTTGCCTATTTTTGAAAATTTCATTAAAAAGTTTAACACTTTTCAGTTTAATTTAATCTCGTATTTTTCCGAAATATTTCCGAGTTCTAATTTTTCATAGAAAATTCGAACTTTTTCAAAGATCCTCACTTTCAAAAACAAAAATGCAGATTATTTTACCTCGCAGATCCATTTTGCCCCGCCCTCCACCGACTCACTCCCATTTAATTGGAAAGTCCTCTCCATTTCTCCATCTAGTATTTTCCATCCCATCGTGTAAAAGTTCGTAGCAATTTTCCTACAACACACATCGCAAAAGTAAAGCCATTTTCTCCTCTCCCAGATATTTCAAGTAGGTGATACTATTTACCATTCGTAGACACTCAATTTTCCCTACGAAAATTAAGTCCACAGTAGTATCGGTGAAACATGTAGGCAGTGTTATACACTCATACCTTATAATTTTAAGGGATGGTGTGATTCTAGCGGTCTCGTTGGCTAGAAACGAAGGAAAGGATGAATGAAGATAGGGCTTTTATTCCAGCAGACTAACAGAGAGAAAGACCAAAGAGGAATTTCTACTGAAAATCAACTCTTACAAGAGATGTTACGTGGTAAAGGGAAGAGTCTCCTTATTTCCATGGTATTTTCACCAGTCTGCCGCTCACAATTAGAATACTCAAGGGAGTTTCCTATCCCACACCTCTTTATTCTCACTCTTGAGTTAACCAGATAAACGGATAGATGCAAATAAAGTCGGGGTAATAATAGAGAAAGAGATAAAAAAATTCAAGAAAATTAAGAAAAGTTTAAAAATTTATAAATTACCATTTTATAAAAATTATTTCATCCAAACCATAATTTAAGATTTTTTTTGAGAGTAAAGATTTCTTCGGAAAATTTTGAAAAAATTACTCAATAATGTAGACATTTTAGACCATTTTCTCAAATTTTTTCAGATTTTTTCACAAAGTCCTTCCATCCGAAAAAAATTCTTGAATCAAGACATTTAATTTTTTTTCATTAAAAAAGAATCAATCAAGTCTTTTTTTTTTATTTTAATCATTCCCTTCAAAAATAACCATAAGAAAAAGGCAATGCACTGGATTATTTCAACCCCATCACAATTACGACGAACAAGAATAAAGAAATCTTCTTCACCTTGTCAAGAAGTGCCTAACACTTTCACAGCCTGAGTGAAAAAATTAGTAAAACTTTTCTTTTTTTTTTTTCTTTTTTTTATTTCATTTCTTTGCCGCGAGGTGTAAAGAAATCGCGTGACGAGGAGTATCGAAACTTTGATGCCCCCTGACGTTACCATACGAGGGCTTTATCGAAGGTGTTATTCAGTGTCGGAGGGGAGGACTGGGGTTATAGGTTAGGAGAAAGCCAGAATGGTCTTTAGAAGGGCATTAAGCGTCCTGGAATTAATTGATCGCTGTGGATAGAAGTGGATATACCATCCAGGTATATATATCCCCTCACATGAGACCCTCTAGTTGCGCGAGGTCGAGGCGTGCCTGGGGTAATATCGGTACTAGTCTGTGCCAGTCGATGAAGACTACCCCCCCCCTCCCCTCCTCACCTTTCCTCCCCTCGAATATACTGTGTGCAGTTGAGTCATTTTGTGTTTTTTTTTAAACTGTATTTTACCTCGGATTCTTTACATTTTTTCCTGATAAATTTTCGGGGATTCTCGTATACTTCATCGCGATTTTCGCCACAAGATAATTCGTAATGGGGATGGTAAAATCGATTCGAATTCTACTCGAGAATCGGATCTCATGTTGAAATAATCGACTTTTTGATTTATTTACAAAATTATATTGTGCACTTTGAAAATAAAGGGGCGTAAGTGCTTTAGACAAACATAGGACTTATGCCCCTTTGTTTCTAAGGTGACGATATTATGGGAAATTGAAAAATCAAAATTGTTGAAAATTCATGTATTTTTTAGTTGATTACTTTTTTTTTACCTAATTTATGAATTTTCACAATTTAAATTTGAAAATAAAAATTGTTCATCTATAAAAAAAAATCAGTAATTATTTATAAATAAAGTTAATTATTTTGTTTTTTTTGCTTTAAATACAAGAAAATTTCTCACGACTGGAATCTAATTTGAAATAATCAACAAATATCCACATTAAGAACGGAATTTGATTTTCTAAATTAGTAGAGAGGCTTGGGGCAAAATGGATCGCCAGGATGACACGATTCATGATTTTTTTCCGGACTGAAGAATGTTCTGGAAAATGTGAAAAAATTTGAGAAAATGCTCTGATATGTAAATTTTGTGAGTGAATTTTTTAGAATTTCTATGAAAAGTTCTTCATTCTTAAGAAAAATCCCAAATCATTTCTACCGGTAGATCCATTTTGCCCCGATTTCGCCTATTATTTAATTATTACTTCAACTCGAACTGTAGAACATATATTGTGCATCCATTATTGTTTTACCTTGTAAGGTAGTTTTAATTTAAAAAATTATCATTTTATAAAGCTTCAATTATTGGATAATTATAATTTTTTTCAATTAAGATTAATTTTAAACATGGGAATTGATTAAAATAGAACGGATGGACTCTAACAGTCCATCAATCGATTCTAAGAATCGAAATATATAAAATAAATGTCGAAATCGAAAATCAATTGTTCAATAAATTCTCTCCATTCCTAATTTGTAAAATACTCGTGTAGCTCGAAATACCGAAATTTTGGAGCTTCTTATTATTTAAATGGAGATCCTGAATATAAGCACACACGGAGGGAAGTGTTTGAGCAGGTCCAGAGGAGACGGGAGGGATTATTAAGCCCCACAGACCACATCAAGGAGAGAATATATCACCCCCATCAGCCGTTTTTGGATAACCACCATTCCCCATCTCCATATTATACCATTCCACGTCCATCCATCTAGATGTCACGATATTTACACTTTCAAACATTTACTTTTGTCTCTTTGTCATGCAAACTTGGAAATTGATATTTGTGGGGAAAAAGAAAGGGAATGAGTTTTGAAAATATTTTATGGAATATTAGAATTACTCTTTCTCTGTGAGATGGTTGTGGAAAAGGTTTGAGGGGTTGATGGACATCAGAGCTGGGGATGCATTGGATTTTAGTGGAATTTGATGTTCTACATAATGAGAATCGCTCGAAATTAGTGAGATGAAAGAATGAAACAGAAATAGAAAAATACAGTTTAAGGTCAAATTTTTCGGATATTTTGAGAATATTGATATTTTTATGCTGTGCATATAGTCGTATCCATACATTATCACATAAATTTTCAGGATTAGAAACTAATGAAGATGTATCTATGAATCTCTACTGCAGATTCTCTGCAGCAATATTAAAATTATGCCAAATTCATTTCTTTTAATATTTTAGAAATGGGGCTGGTATTCGTACATTACAAATGTGGGATCATGGTACAGAAGGCAGAATTAATTATAAATGAATAACATAAAAAAGACTTTATTATAAAAAGAACTTGGATAATTAAATGGTAGAAGGACATTAGGCCCACGATCTTCACTCTTCAACTTTTAGTCCAGAACTGACTCACTCTTTGCCCACTCATGCCATCCACACTCATTTGTTTATAATATTTTCTCTCTCATTCTTTTAAAGTCTGTCTCTCTCAAATATATTGAAATTATAGGGACACACAAAGCCCACGTGCCCTTATCGCACTCATTCCCAAAACTCATCCTCGGTTCAACCAAACTGCTCTGATCTCACCCGATACTTTATTTTAAACAATCAAACCTTTTCATTTCTGAACGTCTCTAATATTTTGTTTATTAGAGTTTCTGGAGACACTCATTCATCTTGCTCACACTCACATTAAACATCACTCCACGCGCACTGACACAGTCACTTGAAAAAACAGTCATTCTACCTAAATTCAAGGATATTCAAGAAAAAATTGGATAGTGCTGCACCGGAAGTTGAAACCAGGATCTTCCGATATCGCATCGGATGCTCTACCGATTAAGCTATCCAGTCTTATGCCTTGATATGTCACACAAATAGTCATATCCCCACCACTGCCCATCCTGCAGTAATTTAATTGAATTTTGAATTATATTCCATTGATTTACTATACTTTAGTGACTTTTAAGTGTAATGTACGAATAGCCCCGCCTTCCAGAAATATTGATATTTTCATGCTGTACACATAGTAGTATGCGTCTATTCTCATATACATTCGTTATAGCTGTATGTATATATTCTCATTTCTTTCCGAATGAAGAGTTTCATAAAAAAAATGAAGAATGCAGTAGCAGGGAAGACTTTTTTCAGTTTTTATTAGTTGGGTGATGTTATACACATCGATGAATTTTGATTCTTTACCTTTTGTTTTTTGACAATCTCACCTTTTCAAACTGAAAATTGAAGGAATAGTCTTTCTCATCATCGATCATTTTCAATTTTTTAAAGATATTACTAATCTCAATTATGGCAGTGAGATATCAGGAAATAATTCCAAAATAGAGTTCATCTGTCTCAATAATTTCCGAGGAAGCTATATGTATAATTTTATAAAAATCAATAATTCCTCCTTATTTATCCCAAAAATCCCGAAAAATATCCTAAAAATCCACAAAAATTCCAAACAAATTTTCAAAAATAGAAAGAACAAATTCTGCACTGAAAAAAGAATAAATCCCCTTATTTTTCGCAAAATTCCCTCCCACTCCCAAGATCTTACTCCAACATCTCAGTTCTGCCACACTCCCCCCTCCCCTTCCCCCAAACCCAATCCCAACTTCCCCAAAGAGGCCCATCATTTATTCTTCCCAAATCGTTGAAATCCAAAGTTTGAATTCTCCAACTAATAACGAAGACGCTGTTGATACTCTGGCGTGCTCATAACAGCCCAACAATTGTCTACGAAACATCACTAGAGGAGAAGGGGGAGAGAGGAGGTGGAAAAGTAGGTGGATTTGAGCGGGAGGTTTGGTATTCCATAGCGGATGATTGCGCTCGCATGCTTCAAGGACATATCATACCTACTGGATATCAAACTCAACTACTCGACCCACCTAAAACCACTGCAAGCCCTCCGGAGTCTCGAGACTCGCAAACCCACTAACCCACCCTCTAAAACCAGTTTCAACTTCACCCCTTTCATCCACTTCCCTCATTCCCTCTCTCTTTCTCTCTCTCTCTCTCTCTCTTTCATATAAACGCCTTCAGTGAGATCGTTTTCCTTCTATACACCAAAGCGATATTTACTGATTCCAATTGCTTTCGTGATTGCTTGAAAGTGGTGCAAAATAGTACTACGTGTGTGTACATACAAAATCATTTTTAGACGTCTCACTTTGGCGCGCGAGAACTGCAATAATATTGCCAGTGATACTCCATAGCATTTACGAGACTATATAAAATTCATAAACTTTTCAAGAGAGCTAAGGGGAGGGAGGGAAGGGGGGGGGGTGGGGTCTCTCTCTGGAAATGTTTGAAAATTTTACTCGAGTATTTTGAGTTTATTATACAGGGGATTTTTAGCATTGAGAATGAAGCGTAAAAGCCCTCCCCCTCCGATGTCTTATTTATTATTTGTATGGCACGTGGTGGACGTTTAAATATGGGCAGTGGGAGGTACATTTCATGGTGAATAAACTTGGTGAGCATTGAATAAGGATTTTTCGATTTTTCAAGGATATTCCTTATTTTTTCCTTCTTTTTATCATGCTTCTGAAGCTGCAAATCAATCGTTTGTGAATTTTCTAGAAACAAAATCGTCGATTCTATTGTTCAATAATAGAAGACAAAAGTTGGTGGAATAAGAAAATATTAGTTAGTTCCTTCTGCACATACTTTGTAAAAAAGTTTTGTATGTGATTTTTTATTATTCAGGGAGATTTTAGGACTTGCGTGTCGAAAAATCCTCGGACAGTTATACTATTTTTTTTTGTATGGAGATATCGAGGGTGTCTAAATAAATGTGGTGGTTGTGGGGAAAGGGGGGGGGGGGTGTTTGAGACAGGGAATAATTCCTTGGAGGTGAACTTTATTCCAGGAAAAATTGATCTTGTATTTTTTTTTCGGAGTAAAGAACTTTGTGAAAATATCTAAGAAAAATTGAGAAGAAGCTCCGAAATATTTACATTGTCGATGAATTTTTTAATATTTTTTGATAGAGGCCTTGACTGTAAAAAAAATCCTGGATCATTTTGCCCTGTAGGTCTACTTTACCCTGATCTCCTCTATTTATGATAATTAAAGGAGACGTGTAATGTTTTATGAATGAGCTGATGCGTTAATTGGAATTTATTGGTGATGAAACCATCACCTTTCTCTTTAATGCACTCAGCAAGAGAAATTAAAGCCCGTGGACCTTTTCTGAAAAATGGAGAAAATTTGGATTTTTCTTTTCTTCGCATTTTTCCTATTTTTTTGCATCAGAAGTGATGCCAATTTTTTTTTTTCATTTTCTGATTTTTTTTCTAGAATTGTGCACTAAAACAAGTGAATATTTATGAAGAAACAGGGTAATTTAGGATCTTCCGGAATAAAAATTCTATAAAATCAATGAAAATTGTGTCGAAAAATTAATTAACAAGCTAATTATAAAGAAAAAAAAATTGAAAATACTTTAATAATTATTTAGTCAATTTCTCCAAATTCTTCGTATTTTAATGGATTTTTTTCTTTATTTTTCAGGTAAATATCCAATAAAATTCACTGCCAAATAACAGAAAATCACTGCAGCCCAGGCTCAACGAGAAACCACATAATTCACTGGTAAGTCCACCAATTTTCCACACGATTCGAAAGTCTCTCGCAAATGGAAAGAAAAAAAAATGTACGTGGATGTATGTGTGTGTGAAGGGAGGGGGGAAAGGGTGATGAAGGGACAACATTTTACGGTTGCGGGAGTAAATTAGCAATTAGAAATCTGATATACGTTGGTAAGGTAAGTTGTACAGTGTTGTTTTGTGATTGCGTGGTCTTTCTCTTTCTGAGTCGCGTGGACTTCTGCGACAGGCACGGCCTCGCGTGACCAAAAACGCCACCTCCCCCACAAAACCTTTCAAAATCAACTCCCAAAGGGGATACTGATGCTACAGCTTGTACTGTGTTTTATCAAGAAACATACGAATGAAGGGATGACAATTATATTCTACAGGTAATTGTGGATTTTTAAGTTGATTAAAGGCCGTGATCCTAGTGTTTTATTTTATGATAGAGCACTGAATTTTGGTGAGAAAATGTTTTTATCACTTTGATTTATTCAAGAAAATAGAATTTTTTAAATGTTCAATAAGAGAGACTAGAACCAAATATTTCGGGAATTTTTTTAATAATGAAGACCTATACAAAAAAATACAAAAAAATTACACAATGATGCAGAT
This sequence comes from Aleiodes leptofemur, assembly GCA_963942555.1. Classification (NCBI taxonomy): domain Eukaryota; kingdom Metazoa; phylum Arthropoda; class Insecta; order Hymenoptera; family Braconidae; genus Aleiodes; species Aleiodes leptofemur. The sequence continues at coordinate 18,334,165 of OZ012609.1, forward strand.
ATGTTGGGACATTTTCTCAATTTTTTTCAATTTTTTTTTCCAACTCCTTCACACCGAAAAAAAATCCGGGTTTCAGTATAATTTTCTTAATTTTTTCTTAATTTTTTTTTCTTTGAGATCTATTGGATTTAATAAATATCAATATTATTTGGAGAGATATAGAATTTTTTTTTGGGAAAAACTTTCTTCCGACTCATTATGATGTCCTGCAAATTCGATATTTGCCCATAAAGATTTTGGGAAGAATGATTGCAGTCAATGTCTACAAAAAAAATGCAAGCCCCAAGAAACTTTTTGATAGTAATGAAGCTATTTCTAAGTTCTTCTTCACTTTATTGTCATTGAAAATAATTTGTTACGGGCCACATGCTCCACGAGTACATTTCTTTCGGGACACTTCACAAATTGTCGCAAGTCTGACACCTGAATTCATTAATATACCATGAGCTATTTCTGTGAAATTAAGGATACGAGAATTTTTGTCGAAGTATGTCACATGACAGCCACTTCATTTTTCTATGATAAAACGTAAATTTTCACGTCTCATGTCTCTCACATATTCACGTAAAAAAAGACTAAACAAAAAACTTTGAATAAATTATGACTGCAATGCTCACCTCTTAAGACCATTGAATTTTTGAAGAAGTGACGTATGTAGATCGCACGCAATGGACTCTTCAGTCCAGACACCAAGTCGGGGTACAAAACGTGGGAAATAACTACTGTTGAAAGACCAGGGGAAGCGATGACATACAATTTTTTTTTTCCTTTTTTTTTTCATTTCAACGAAATAACACGAATTTATATGCTCATAATTTTAGGGTAAGTTGAACCCTCGTGTACAGAAAATGTCAATGAGAATGTACATGCTCTCTGACCATAATTTTATTTTCATCCAAAAATATTGCAGCAATGGAGAAAAGAAAAAAAAATGCAGCAATACTGAAGACAAGATTTAACAGTTGAATTATTTACTGAAACAATACACTTTAAAAAATTTCTGTCTGAATTTTCCGTGCAAAATCCCGGAAATTTCTAACGAGTCACATTTCTACTGAAATTTCAGATAATTACGTCATTGAAAAATGAACACATCATCGATTTTCAAATAATTTCAGGCCTAGACATCAATGAAATTTGTAAATTTAAATTTTGTTGTTTTTTGAAAATTTAGAAAAAATAGGAGAATTTCAAAAAAAAATTGGAAATTCAAGTCATTTTGATTCTGAATGTTCATGTTCAGTTGAGAATTCAAGTAAGTTGTAGAATTTGTGTCTCGATTCTACTTGAGACTCATAGATTCCTCCAAATTTCCTCTGAAATTCACAGATTTCATAACCATTTTTCGATTAAAACAAATTCAATATCGACACTTCAATATCACGTTCACGAAATTCCCATCAAATTGTCTATGAAATTTCCATTTTTTTCTAACAGTGTGCATCAATACATGTAAATGTTCAATTAAATTCCAGAAGTAGTTTGTGTCAGTTTATGAAGTTTATTCAAGTCGAAGACATTGAAAAATTATTCTAACATAATAGATACTTCTTCGAGATATAATGCTCGATATTTTTCTTTCCCCTTGAAGATTCATGTTCTTCAACAGATAGGAAAAGAACATAGAAATGACCGAAAAAGTGAATAAAATGAAAAATTACCGTCAATTTCCAATGAGCTATATAGATGGTTTTCTATCATGAAACATGATTACTGAAATTGTCAGAAAATGACCGCCATCTTCCAGCAGGAGTTGCAAATCAGGTTAGAAATGGTCAGAAAACAGTAATTTTACAAATGATGTGATACATTCAAAAAATTAGGGTATTTTTACATTCTTAGATATAATTGTGAAGAATTCAAGAATTATGTAAGACAATAATGGGTAATTTTTTGAATAGCACTGATCAATTAATTAGAGAATTATTGAAAATTGTCAAATGAAATTTATTATTTTCCATTGCAAGTAAATGGGGTGTCTATATGGAAGTTGATCGCGACAAAATTGCACTGTGTGGTAGTTGTGTCGTGACGTTTAAGTGGCAATCGCATGCCAACTAGAGAATTATGGTCGAGTGGATATAGGATTACATGTCTACGGGGTGGGGGATATATACACCAGAACCTAACCCCATGAAAGCGTGTTAGATGGAGAGTTGGAAGAGTGAGAAAGAGGGAATAGATCAAGAGAGAGAGAGAGAGAGAGAGAGAGAGAGAGAGAGAGAGAATAGTTGGGGTGGAGTAGGTAACACTAAGAACTTGACGATTGCATGACGAACGTCGATTCGATAGCTCGATATCGCTGCTGCTATTTTGAATCACATTCTATTGTGACTCGATTAGTCTCACGCAAAAATACGGTCGAGTAGAGAAATTTCTACGGGAGCACATCAACTTGCGCTTTTAAAGCTCTATTGGGCCACGAATTGGGTCAAAAAGGCGAAAACTATTAAAAAATTGGTTTTTGACAAAAAAGCGTCTATTTTTCTTCCTCCGAATCCCTGAAAATCAATAGCTGATACCGAAATGATTAAGTTTTTTTTTTTTGAGTGAAGGACTTTTTGAAAAAATTTGAAAAAAATCGAGAAGATTCATCGATATATCTATACTATTGCAGAATTTTCTTCATATTTTTTTGTTGAAGCCTTTACTTGTAAAAAAAAAATAAAACATTAAACTCAAAAAAGGAGGGGTAAAAAACTGAATGGGAGAATCAGTTGAAAAGTTTGCTCAAGCAAAAAGTGGTCAAACTCCCCTGAATTATCAATAAACTCCCCACCCCCTTTTTTCCCCCTTTCCCAAAGTACCTGGTCTCTGCATTGTTCGCTAGAATATCATCAATTATTCGAAATACGCGCATTACATTTCCACTCCTGTCTCCCCCTTTCACAATTTAGAGTGAAAAAAAGAAATATTCTTACGAAGGCTAAAAAAAAAGGAGCCGCATTGTTTCAGGGATAGTTATTACGAAGACTGTGTGTTGCATTGGAGTGGGAGTTAACAGGGAGATGGAGGGATGAGTATGGTCGATTTATCGAGTTCGATATCCGCCAGTCTTTCCGGCGCAATATTGCCGGATAAAATAAGCCATTAAGTCGGTGCGAGTGCCGTAGTTCCATAGCAAAGACGCCTCCAAACTTCATCCCCGCACTTCTTCCTGCTCTGCCGCGCCATATCTTCTTTGCGACTCCTACGTAAAATTTAAAGGGGTGGAAAGAGGAGAGAAGGTGGTATAGATAGGAGGTACACAGGGTGAGACGGGCTTATTCACCCAACCGAAAGGAGATTCCACTAAGCTTTCAGATTTTACCCTCTTAGCCAACCAAGGGATTATAAAACGCAAATACGTACCTTGATTAGTATAGTCTGGATAAATTTTCGAAAATTTTCGTTTAGTTTTGTCGAATTCAGAGTGAAGTGAAGCAGAGTGAACTGGGAGTGAAAGCGGACATTTTCAGAGTTACTGGCATCTTCATTTCCCTTTTTGCAGAGAGCTCATAATCTATTCTTTCATAATTGATTCAATATAAAAATTTTTTAAGAAGAACATATGAAGTGATTATTGCAATTCAGTAGTGAAGAGATACAGCTGAATAAGTCAATTTTTTCTTGGAGGCAGTTTTTCGAGAATATTTTCAGGCCCCAAAAACATTGTTTAGTATATTTTTTTTTTTTAATTAAAGCTTTGAGACTCTTTTTTTTAGTATTTTTATATTTCATAATTATTGTAGTGGAGAAGGCGAGTAGGGTGAGTGATCCAGTGGTCGAACGGATAAGACTCGTCAGACACCAGTGATCGAACACAAGAAACTCCATAATAACTGATATATTTAATAATTTCATAGGCTTCAATTTGAGTTGTTGAACTTCATATTGTGTTTCGAAGATAAGAAAAATGATATTTCACTGAATTACCAATTTTTTCCAGAATAAATACGTTGGATAGTTCGATCACTGGACGAGTTCGAACACTGGTCAATTCACCCTACATTAACCCTTGAAACACATAGAAGATCATCAAAACCCTCCAAAAAAAATTGTCCCAAAATATTATTAAGCTAGAGCGATTCCATTTGAATCTTTTTCGGTAGTTCTTGAAATCCTCTAAAAAGAAGGAACCAAGCAAAATCACCTTATCTCCCTTGCTTTCTGAGATATTCTTCAGAAAAAATCGACTCATCCTGTTCTACCTGTTCACTATTGAATTATTAGCAGTTAATAAAGAGTTAAAAATAATAAAAATCTAAAGAGAAAAATGAAAAATGAAAAATTCCAATTCTCAAAACTAAGATGTTCACTGATGAGTTCTGGCATCACTTTCCCCAGCATAACTCTGACCCACATGAATTCCCGTCAAGTTTCACCCAAGTACCTTCAAAACACGTGATTCAGATCGAATAGCATCAAAAATCAGTTATCAATAAGTTCAAAAATCCATATCCCCAGGAAATATCCTACTTTCTCCACTGCAAATTATCTCCACTTACTTCCATCCACCAAAGCTTTCCCAATCCACCCATTACCAACCAAAAAGGCAGCTCAAACTTTATTAAAAATCCGTATGAAGATTAAGGAACCACCTTGATACGTTATGAAAAGGATTCTCCGTGGGTATCAGAAATTCGATATAATTTCAAGGGTTGCTTCAAGATAGCCACTTTACGGTAGGGATAAACTGCAGGAAGGAGAACTTGAAGGCGAGTGAGGGAAGCCTCAAGCATCCTACGGAAGTCTGGCTCTAATTAAGCGCCCCTCTTCTCCTAGCCTACCTCCCCTCCCTCCAACTCTCCTCTGTATCACCCATACCTGCCCACCTTATCAAATCTGCCTCCTGCCCCTTTTCGCCTACAATCCCCCCCCCCCCCCTTTCTACTCATTCCCAGGGCCAGCTCCTTCACTCATCATCTTTCATCCTGCCTCGACGATTCCTCGTGCATCATCCACATCTCATCCTTTAGCTCTCTCTCTCCTCTTCTTCATCATCTCATGGCGCTCCAACCCCAGAAGTTGAACGATATAAGCATCAGCCACCATCCGTGCGTTATCATATTCCCTGATTGTTATGTCTTCGCAATATAGCCATCTTTCTCTTCTTCGTCTTTACTTCATGGCTCTGTGAAATCATGAGAGGCCGTTTTTTTTTGGCTTCCTAATTAAATTCCACTCTTACTGATTCTCTCATTCTAATTTTAATTTTACCTTTTTATTTCAATTTTTTTCTTATCTCAAGGATTTTTGTTGAATTTCCACAACTGCGGTTTAATTGCTCGAGGAGGGGGGTTAATGGGGGAAGAATTATGCGAACTGATTTTGAGGTCCTGAGAGAATACGAAAGAATGTTGAAGTACTTGAGGAGTTTGAATTGTGGAAGGTTTTTACGAGGTGGAAGGAATTTTGAAAGGGGACGAGTGCATGGACTGTTTTGGAGTGCTTGATTCGAGGGCTGACCTATTTTTACGGGCCCTTCGATAGCTGAGGAGATTTTTCCGTCAGTTGGAAGCTAATACTGTTTGACGATGACATGTCAATTGAGCAAAAAGTGAAAATTACAAAAAATTTTAGGATTGTGAAATTATTAAGATTTTTTATCCG